>VZRZ01005482.1:2158297-2240271 GCA_013398175.1 Climacteris rufus
TTTTTTTTTTGCTGAACCAAAACCATGGTTTGAGTTAAGTGGAATTTAGGGGCAGATTTTACTGGTTCTTCTCTCTACCAGCTACATCTAGCTTAACCAAAAGAACTGTGAACCCCAAAAGGGCCTATTTATCTTTACAGATCAGCCTATAAGTTCTAGCTTTTCTTGAATGCTATGTGAATATAAAAACAAGTCAGGCCTTAAGTCACTCCTGATGATGTTTTGTTTGTGTACAAACCAGTCCCAGAAGCCAAACTTACATAAATAATCTGCTACAAGAATGTGGTCTGCCTCACCCAGTCTCCCAGCTCCAGAGATTTTCCAGAGCTTTGCTGATCCTTTTCAGCCACCCTGTATCTTTTGAAGACACCAGACAAAGAGATAGTGAGGATGCAGCAGGCAAATGTGGAGATAAGAAGCCAAGGGTTATAGAGTCAAGGTGCAATATTTTGCAATATATTGAGATCTGCAAGGAGTTGGCATCTGTGTAGGTCCTCTTGAGCACAACAGAACACAGTCTACATGTGATATGTGTCTTTGTCTCTAAGCTTCCTAAATTCCACAACTATTATGACAGCTACAGAAATATTTGCAGTGGGGAGGATTTTTGGGAATATTTTTATCTTGAATTTCCATTAGTGTTCAGGTTTGATGTTTAATGTGCTCTTGCCAGAATTCACGTACTCGGTTTGGAAATTTTTTTTTAATCATCTGATAAGAATTTTACAAAATCCAATTGGAGCTTGGAGATTTCAAATATAGAATGTTGAGCTGACCCACAAAAGTTTTATTCATAAGTATTTAGTCATTCAGAAAATGTGTTGTGCCTCAAAATGTTGGCCTCCATATGCAAGGAAGGCTTACATTCATTGTAATGCCAGATAGTTTCTACAATATTTGAGCTACTGATAGATTAGATTGGATCAGGTCCCATGGGGAGATCCTTGCAGCTGGGTAATAGATATGATTGGTGACTTCTGGGAAGACTTGTGGCAAAAAAGTGAAGATTTGTACTAAAGGTGTCTCTTGGCAGTGTGATAATGGAGGACCTATGCTTCTATACAGATGACTGAGCTCCTGTGCTGTTCCTTTTGTCTGAAAAAGACTGGTTTGTGTTAACAGTGTTTTGTTGCAACTGTCATGGCAAAAAGGGACTTTTCCTGCTGGGCCATAAAAGCAAGAGTAGACTACACAAGACAGAAGAGGATCCCAGTTGTGCTAAGCATGGTATCATCTTGACTAGAATAATGTATCAGATTTGGGGGTTTGCAACTCAAGCAAAGTCAGACCATTGAAGGGGTTCCAGATGAGGACAACAAAAATGGTTCCAAGTCTGGAAACCATGAGTTATTTAAAAAAAAGTCAAATTCTACTGCTTAGTTTAGAGAATACTGGGGCCACCAGTGTAGTCATTGTCTAGTAAAATGCTACTGCAATGACAGATGGTGACTTTTCCCCCCACGTTTGGGTGTGGTAGGAGCACAGTAACTTCTGTGGGCTGAAGCTGCACCAAAACTGACTTGGATTAAATTTAAGGAAATCTAACAGGATGGTGACTCACTGGAGCTCTGCAAACTGTTTGTCATGGGAAAGGCCTTTGAGAACAAATTGAGCAACAGTTGGTCAGGAAAGGCATAGGTATAGCTGGTTTTCTATATGGTGTACACGTGGCAAAGAAACAGGCCAGATGACTCTTCAGAGGCCCTTTTTAATCTCATGGTTTCTCAGAAATCTGGTTTTATTAAATGACAATATTCTCTTTTTCTGGAGATCTTCAAAAGCCATCTGGATACAATCCTGACTAACATGGTCCAGGGAACCCTGCTTGAGCAGGGATGTTGGGCTAAGTGACCTCCAGTGGTCCCTTCCAACCTTGCCCATGGCAGGTAGTTTTCCAGCATGACACTGACTGAACACTGACCTTTGTTGTTGGCAATGTGGTGTGCTTTATAGCCTGGAGCTTTCCAGGAAAATGCATCTGCTTATTAACCAGCAGCTGGCACTGCCTCCTTCCTGGCTTCTGAGTGAGATGCTGCTGACCAAAGGCAACAGGAGGTTCTCTGGTTCTCTGCTTTGAGGAGCCATAACACTCCAGGCTTCAAAGGGAAAGGAAGCTGGAACACACTGTGTTCAGTTATTAAATATTGCTGTGTAATAAAAATTGACTGGAAACACATTTCAGAGAGCCAAACTCTTCCATTGGAAGCAGTGGTTATCAGACCATCAGTTTGATGCTTGCCCAGTTAATATATGCCTGCTTTAGCTTATCTGAATTTAAGTCTTTTCAGAGAACAGTGCTTCTCTCTCAACCTTTTTAGTATTACTGCTATTTTCTTCCCAAATAAGGAAGCTTTAACCACAGTGTGTGCCTGCCAAACTTTAGTTTTTGGAGCTAAAAATCTGAAGCAGGATGCTATCTGTTTTTATGAGGTCTTTCTGTTATTTCTATAATCCTCAGCCAGCCAAGAACCCCTCAGTTATCCTCCTGTTCTAATCCTCTTGTGTAAACAAAAGACAGACACAGTCTTGGTTCCAACTCAGCTAAAAATCGAGGCAAATCAATGTGTAAATATAATTTATAGATGGACCTATTTTCCAGAAACATGTATATGACTTTAAAGAAATTTTATTACTGTCCTCTACTGTTTGAGAAACTCCTGAAAAAATGTTACTTCCTCAAAAATATTTTAATCTGTTTTAAAGAAGAGTCCAGAGGACTCACTTACAATTAGGGTTTCATTATGCCAGATGTTGTTGAGAAGTGCCTATGCTGAAGAACTTGTTTACTTTAAAAATAGATGAAAGGTTGTCAATGAAACTCAAAGCATGATAGTGAAATAAAGTGATTATGTACATAAACACTTACTTGAAATGAAGTCTCATTTGTAAAATCTGTAATATTTAAAATGAAGAAACAAAAACAAACAAAAACCCTCACATAAAAATGTTGACATTACTAAATCTGTGATTTGTTTGTTGTGGCCTAGTCTAACATAAGAGGCATCCCAGCATTAACTCCTACCAAGTGAATGAGCACATAGGCAGTTGTAAACTCTTATTTTCAAGAGAATAAAAACCCCTATGTACTATTCTAAAGGCTGATGCTTTCCATAATTTATCAGTTTGTGTAAGGGTAGGACTTTTTAGAATGTGTTTAATGACTTTATGGTGCAAATAATAAAGCCTTTAGTTTCTTCAAGATTATCTTTAGTAAATCTCAAATTCTTGGTTCTTCCTCTGACCCTTAAATGGTGCAGATACTGGGGTGACAATCTGACCAAGTCAGAAGTAATATTTCCATTCACTTCATGGGGGATTTTGCTCAACAGTATTCAGAGTTCCAAAAGTCTGAGTTCCAACACTGAGACTTTCATTCTTCTTTAAGAAAATAAGACCTTCCTTTTTTAGCAATAAACCTGTCCATGAAGTAGTAAGAGAATCACAAAGCTCAGAGCAAGGCAGGTTATCACTTGTCTGTTGTACATTAGATTTGATTATAAATTGTGTTAAGAGCAGGAAAAAAACATTCCTGTGTTTTGGGAACACATTGATAGCACACTGTTGTGGTTTCCCCAGTTCCCTACATGGATTTAAAGTAACATATCCTTTTGTGTACATTTAATACAGTAGAAGGGTACAGATAGTTTTGTTTTGGTTTAATCTACAAGTGACATTCCTACTGATTTAAAAACATTGATATTGCAAGGCACCTTGTTACCATAGATTTGTAAATGAACAGTAGGTATAATCTCATAAAACTAAACAGTGAGGTTGTATGAAAAATTTAAAGCAATATAGTGCGTGAAGTAGCATCCTGGGAAAAGGCCATAAAAACAAGTGAAAATAAGGCTTAAAAATGAGGTTGATTCTTATATTGAGAAAACAGTCTTGTAGAGAAATGATACCTTAATTCTTTCAAATCAGGGCAGATAGAATACCGTCTCAATAGTGAAAATCTTCTAAAATTACAGAAAATGAATGGAAATAATAAACGTGTGAGGAACGTGGAAACATATGATGGCATAATATTTGTCGGTGATCAGTAAACCAATGTAGTAATCTGTCTTTTGATGAGCTTCCAGAAGCTGCACAATTTCCATAGTCCCTGAAATCTTGGGGACAAATATTTTCATTGGATCTGCTTTCTACTCTTTAGTAAGACTTAAATGAGTAACAGTTCAGATTTCAATATATTTGTTTGCTAGACTTTGTTCTTAAACATAAAGAACTAGTCTTTGCCTGAAGTAAAGTATTGATACCTTACAACAACATTAATCCTATGCCAGCTAATGTCAGTAAAGGATTTCAAAATTCATGGATATTACAATGTCTTAAAAATATAAAAACAGTTTTAAAACATGGTCAAACAATAGTGGTAGACTGAGATCCACAAAAACAACAAAAACTGATTTGGAGTTATTTTACATTCCAAAATCAGCAAATAATACACAGATCCTACCTAAATACATGAACGAAAACAAAATGAGAGCCCAAAAAATACAAAGCAAAGAAACATCAGAAAAGGAAAAGAAGCTGGGTAGGTAAAACCACTGAATAAATCATTAGTTAAAAAAACTTGCCTGTTAAAAGCTGGACTAATTGCATACATTCCTCAAGCAAAATTGAACCTGACTGTGAAAATGTGAAGATTGACAAAAATCCAAACAAAATGAATCCAAAATATCAATAAACCTATTAAGAGCCATGCGAGAAATTAATCGATAGGGCAGGCAGTAGGGCACAGCTGCTGAACAGTCCACTTTAATGCCATCAGGAGCCCATGGGGACAACTCAGCCTGTTGGTTTGGGAGCATGAAAGAAAAAGATTAAGAGGAAAGGAAAAAAAAAGAAACAAAGTAAATTCAGTGTTTTACTTGCAAGAATTTAATTCATTTATGATTTAAGAGAAGTATCTGGTGCTGATTTGAGAGATGTTTATCATCTGCACTGAAATTGAGAAGGGAATACTAGTAATCTTAAGGTAGATTGTTCAGAAGTCAAATGGTTGAGTTCTGGTCCTCTTCAGTTTCACTGGCAAAAATCCAAAAACTGCAGTTAAAGAAGAAATGGACCAACACATGGCTCTGCAGTGCCTCCTACCTTTTTTTTTTTTTTAATTTATTTAATTTAATTGTCATGCAGCAACATTGTGGGTTTCTTTGCTAAAGCACTCTTGGCAAATTCTGTGTGTCAGAATACAGACTTTTAATTTATTTTAAAATCTTTGTAGAAGTAATTTTGGGGCAAACACACTGATGGAGGTGGAGGGTGGCTGGGGGGAGGCGTATTTGTCAAATAGCACAAAAGTTGGTAAGAAAATGGGCTTCACAAACGTGGTGTGTTTAAAATGTCTCTCTTTCCGGGTAGTTTCTACCACTACCAGACGCTTTGCTCCAGAACTGTCCTCCTTGTAGCTCCATAAGAGCACAACCCAACCTTCTCTCTGCTTGTGAGTTTTGGTAATCCTGGAGCTATTCCATTTCTGTTCTGAGACAGAAAGATCTCTCTGTGCAAGCTCTAGATTTAGGAGGAGCTACCATAACTCCTTACAACTTTCTGCAGTTCTGTGTTGAATGTCTTCCAGCATCAAAACCACAAAATGATAAGAGCTTTTGACTCTGGTGAAGTAAGGAGGAAGGTCAACAAAACATCTGTCTTGGACTTCCAGAATGTGGACTTTGGCCTACTCAGGTCACTGGTTTGGAGGGTCCCTTGGGAAAGAGTCCTTAATCACAAAAGTTTGGACATACTTCAAGAAAGTAATCTTAAAGGCACAGGAGCAGGCCATCCCTATGTGCTGAAAGATGAGCTGGTGGGGAAGATCACCAGCCTGGCTGAACAGAGTTTAAAAAGAGGATTTACAACCTTTGGAAGAAGGGGCAGGCAACTCAGGAAGAGTACGAGGACATTGTTAGCTCATGTAGAAAGAAAACTAGCCTCAATCTGACCATCACAGTGAAATCTAATAAAAAGTGTTTTTATAAATACAACAACAAAAGGATGGGATGCCTAGGCCTGGAATATTGGATTTTGACCTGCCAGAGATCTTCTGTCTTCTTGGGCAAAATCCTACACGTGATGATTTCAGTAGTATAACTTTGCAGTCATAAAATTTTAAACTTGCTTTTGAACAAATGCTTGGGACGCACCTTCTTACATCACCATTTTTCTCACAATATTTATCAACCGTCTTCTGACACCTGGCTGTGAGCCTTTCTGCTAACTTTGTGTGTGTCTTTCTCTTAAAAGTTAATGGAGGATAGAGAATATTTGAGACCATTTTAATCCTACATCTGCATCTTTTCTACCAGTAATGTTTGAGTTTTAAATCTTTTATTACCTCAGAGCAGCACAAGATACTACTGTTGAATTTCTTCTGGGGTTTGCTTTTAATATTAAACTTTTTATATTAAACGTTTTAATTCCTATACCAGTGGCAAGCAACATAATCGGGCACTGTGTTCTGTTGCTTTCAAACACAGAAAGAAGTATTATATTGGAAAGCTAATGGTTTATTGCCCTTTTGCTTATTCTTGCTTATTTATTTTCTCCCTTAACAGAAATTCCCATGTTCTTAGGCTTCTCGTATATTTCCCAATATTTAGAAGCTACTCACTGCAAAGAAAATTTTTCAGATCTCTTTTTTTTTCCCCAAAATTTTGGAAACAAAATCTGGAGGAAAAAAAAATCAGATCATTTCATAATTTTTCAATTTCTACCAAAATTTATTTTATGTTCATAAGGTGTATTTCAAGTGAAAAAATCTAACCTTGTTGTGTATCACAACAAAGCACTCTGAAAATTAATCTAGGTAATAAAAAATAGGATTTTATTTAAATTTATTAACCTTTAAAAAAAACTTTAAGTCAAATAGAAGTCAGTGGCCAACTATGATTTAAAATTTTCTGGCAGCTCTTCCTTCTAATCAGCAAAATAAAGAACTGCAGTTATTTTTTTAGCTTATGTCTTAGTTCCTACTGTTGATATATATGTGTGTGTGTATGTATTTATTTTTTTAAAATTCAAATTATTGAACTTGATCATTGTCAACAGCTGACACATCTAGAGGTACAGACATTTGAGCGCAAATCACCCTGGACTTTCAGATATATCCCTGATATTCTTTGGTGTCACTGCATACAGCTTTACAGAAAATGTGTTTTGCTGGATGTCTCAAGGTGCTTTTATTTCAAATGGCTTTGTATTTCTGTGACTATTGGGGCAGAATTTACTTTTTTAGGTCATCTTTGCCGAAGAGAAAACTAGTGTGTCTCTCTTGTTTTGTCTTTTAAGTTTGGTTTGCAGGGTTCTCTCTCCTGATAGTTTGTTTTGCACAATTGGAAGCTGTAAGTCCCACAGCACTTTACAGCAACATCAGCACAAGCTCAAACTCCATGTCTCATTACCAAAGTACTGCAGTGAGATCTGTATGTTCCATCTCCCTCAAACCAATTCATTATTGAATTCATGGTAATTTTTGACCTTCCTCTCACCTCCCCACCTAGATTTATGTCCATCTCTAACATTAAGAGTGTGTGCAAGACCAGCAGAAGGCTAAAGCACTTTGTGCTGACAGGACACCCCATGTGTCTGATCTACAGCCCCCAGGCCAGAGCTACTAAACATAGTTGGGCTTATCACAGTCCCAGCAAATGGAAGTGTGGCATTCCCGTGGCAGGCAGCCAGCACTGGGCACTTCAGAGGTGCGTTTCATCACTCTCATTTACTGGGATAGAACTGGCATTCCTGTGCCTATCCACTAACATAAATTTTGGACAAGCATCTGCCATGCAAAACCCTCACAGTTGTTTGGCCTGATAGCTGCTGAATTTATTGTGTGCTGATCAGTTTTGTTATGACACGCTGCAGTGAAAGAGGCAAAACAAAGCTGGAATATTGCAAGCAGTCCATAGAATTTGTGTGTGTGCAGCTGAACAGCTCTAGTGCTGCATGTCACTGTGACCTGTTTCCACTTGGTAAAGCCAAAATGACCTTGAAACAGAAGGTTCTGCAGCGTGTTAAAACCAACACCAAACCTGTGGAGAGCCAAAAGCCTTGAAAGGTGGTCATTCTCTCCATTTCCCATTTAAATCACAAAGGAATTTGAAATCAATTAAGATTGTAACAGAAATGGAGCCCTGTGGGTAATACAGACTCTGACTGCCAAACAAAAAGTGCAACTGATGTATTCATGTATGATTATTTTATGTGTTTGGGGTTTTTTTTTAGCATTAGGAAGCTTGGACACACAAGGAGTTTTACGTCTTCCTTCGCATTCGTGCAGTGCTGAATTTGCACTTTCTAAAGCCACAGTGTAAGTGGTAATGGCCATTGTTCTCTGGGGCATGGACTGAGGCCTTGCAAGGGCCAGAGAACACCCAGCCTGAGTGCTTCAAATGCAAATGCCACTTACAAAGGGTGCTGTGCAACTTGGTGTAGGGCAGCGGAGGAAGTGCAGGATTGTGACAGGGATTTGAACAAAACCTATGCGAGTCCCACCTGACCTCTTTCAATTTTAATATTGAAACTTAATGACAAGGAAAAATTATCCCATTACATATAAACTTATACTTAGGGTGCTTCCTGCTTTTCCTAGGTTTATAAATACAATAAGGGCAAGCTAGCTGAAAAGCAGAAACATGCATGTTTGAACCCTTGTTCTCCAAAAGCAGCACATCATCCAGAAAATGCTATTTTTAAGAAATTAATTTGCTATTTGTACTACTGTGGTACTTCTAACAGCTCTGCTGGAACCCAGATACTTAAAATTAAAAACCTTGCAATTTATTTTTTTTAATCTGATAAACAGAAATTTGTATGGTTTTGTTCTAGATGTAGTTTGTACTTTAGGAATTGAAGTGTGGAAAAAGCTCCCTCTATTACAGCTACCTCATCCTCCTGGGAGAATTTATGCTTTAGAGAAAAAGGCCATAGAATAAAATAGAAAAACAGAGAATTAATCAATATGTAAATTTGACTTGACTCTTTTCTGCTTCTCAGCAGAGAGGAACTGCTGTGGGGAGCTGACTGTCCTCTCCTGGGAAAGGGACTTGGCTGCCTGTCATGCAGGCCCTGGCTCCTCTCTAGCCACAGGAGAGGTCCTGGTGCCAGCTACAGAGGTCACCACTTATTTGGCCTCTGTCTTGAAATGGAAAAAGGGAAACGTAGCCAAAGAAGAAAAAAAAATGCAATGGCGAGGAGGCAGTGTAAGGCCAGAGGCAAAAGCGTGGGTTGTTGTGGATATGCTGGAGAGGAAATGGCTAGAAAAGAAATGTGGCAAATTGGGACATGGACTAAACATCCTGGGGCAGGATTGATGGGCCTGGCAGCCAGGATGTTGATAAATAATCCTCTTACAGGGAAAGCTCAGAAGGGACAGAGTGCAGAAAAAGGGAGGGAACATAAGGGCACTGGAAAACTTATTCTATGATGAGTAACCATGTATTGTATTGAAATGTGAACGGCATGGCCAGAGAGGGAATATAATATTTTTTCTGGGTGTCTCAATGCAATATGGTATTCTCAGGCTCCAGGGCAAGAGAAGCTAAATTGAAATTAAGTTGCAAAATGTTTGTTTTTTGAAAAGAAAGGGGAGCCTAAATATATGTTTAGTATTTAGTGAATCTCAAGAAATTGATTGTTGAGGCAGTAAGATCATGTGTCAAAGAGCACCCAACCCTGGGTGCTCTGGGAAAGCCATTAGCAAAGCTCCTGGCACCTTGCTTTGAGGAGGAAAGGCGGATTGCTCTGCAGGAGCTAAGAAGTGTGTTAGAAAGAAATTGGAAAGGAGAGATAATAATGAGTGGAGCAAGATGGGCAGGTGATTATTTGGGTGCCTGGGGACCTGATCAAATACCATTATCAAGTTCTGTTCTTCTTCTAAAGATTGGTCTTTGCCACCTTTCCTCTGAATATGAAGAATAAAAGCCAAGCCTGCCCATGGCTAGCCCCTGAAGTCCTCTGGGTAGGCAGATTTTATAAGCACCAGTGCTATGAACAAGCTAAGCTTGCTAGTATGGGCTGGGTATTGTTTTGGGGTGGGTTGGACTACATGTTAGCAGTGCTTGTTACTTCTCTTCCAAAAGCAGTCCAGGTGACCAACTCAGATATTAATTTCTTACATTGCAGATATCTCTGGATCTGCTTGTATGTCCCAAATCTCATCTGTAGCATATTTGACTGCTCAAATGTTCTGGCATGCAGCCAAAACATTAGCAGTATCCGTAGGTATCTAATAAAAATGGGATGGATGGGGGGATAATTTGCATGATTTTATTCAGCCTTTGGTGAGTCTTGATAAAGTGGCTTCATAAAAATTGAAATTTAACAACTTTAGCTAATATTTGGGGACTATTTTTCACTGAAATTAAGCCTCTAGAGAGATTTCAGGCCTGAGTGGGTTTATTCTGGGTTTATGAGAGTGAGGAAAGACTTGTAGACAGAGGTAGTAACATTTCTTTTTCCAGAGCTATGTGAAGAACTGAGCAATTGAGGACAAAGACAAGGTTTTGGGTATGCCATTCTGAAAGTCAAGCAATGAAATTGAGGGGGCAGTAGCTACTGTCAGGCTGACTATTTTTCGTATCTTTTTATAATCCTGTTGGTTATGCCCGAGTGGTTGTGCTGTGAACCAACTCAGGGAAAAGAATTCATTTTAAAGATTTCTGGGGGAGTTGGAAGGAGTGGATGCTATGTATTTTTACTGAGCTAGATCAGCTCTCCAAACTGGCTGATAAAATGGCTACACAAAAAGTAGATAATTTTGACTGGTGGTTTTGGGAAACAGCTGGGAGGAGAAAGTGGCATCAACAGGGCAAAAACCTCTTCAGCTGATATTGCTGGCTGGGAAGTGTCTCCTTGAACTTGGCCTCAACTCAAATGCATTTCTTTCAAGGCAAGAGTGGCTTTATAATGTGCTTGGTTCCATCTGGTTCCCAGCTCTCCCTCCTGCCCCCAGACTATCCCTGGCATCAATGTTTGTGTAGCCACATGTTAAACAGATGTGAACTGAGTGAAAAATACTCTTTCTGGAAGGATGAACATATGTGAATTCTAGACAATGGAGAGAAAAAGGAATTTACTTTTCTCAGAGCTCACACGGACACATCTATACTAGAAACAGCTAAAAATTCATAACCTGAACTCTACCTAGCACTACCAGCCTGGAGGATCATGCTTGCATTCTGTACCCAGAGGGATAGAGAAGGAAGAATTGCAGAACAAGCAGAAGAAATGGAGATTTCCCATCTTACAGAAATCTCTCAAATTAGGTTAGTCATTCCTTGCTATGCAAGTGTCAGAAAAATGATCTTTGAGAGAGCCCTGAAGATAAGAGATGGAACAGAATGTGTCTGAGACATGGGATGAGCAGGAACACAGTTTGGGGGTTTTTTTCTGGTATAGATGGAACCTAGTGACAATATTCACTGGAAGCGTTACATAGTGAGGTTGACTCCAGATGAGTCTTTCTGTAGCAATTTGTCACTGCAGCAGGCCTCAGAAACTCATTGCAGAAATTAACCTTCAGGGTGAAAAATCACTGAGACTGGACCACATATTTTGAAATCCAGTGTTAGTTGGATGTGTTCCTTAAACCAGTAATCACAACTAAATGCGTGAGAGGGAATTTTTATCTCTGCTCCTGTGCGCTGGCTTGTGTTAATGACTATATAGCATATGAAATAAGATCAAATCTATGTATAAAGACACTGCTCTTTAAAGAGGAAAAAACAAACCCTCAAAAAAATCTGTGAAGGGTTTAAGCTTGGATGATTCTCCAAGCCTACAACTGCGGATTTATCAGCTCTGATGTGATGTTTATTTAGTGTCTTTTATTCCTAACCAACCTCTACACAATGGGGAAAAAAACTTAGACCATTATCAGCGCAGCAAATGGACAAATATCAGCCATAGGAATGGATGTGAATGTGTCTCGTGTGGGAAGCTGACTGCTGGTCATGAAGCCTTGATGATGTCAGTCTGCAGGGTGAAGGAAAAGAAGGCACTTTCTGTGCCTAAGGAGCAAGTGCTTTTCATGGCTTATTAACTTCACGGTAAAAAGATGCCACTTGCAGTTTAGTGTTCCTGACACTCACTATATGATCTTAAGAAGCCAACAGGATTCTTGTCCTGCTTCACTTTGTCTTGTGAAGGAGTCAATTAATTCATCCTAATTACAAAAAAAAAGATGAGTTTTCTTTGTCTTGACTTACAAGACTGTAGTAGACTCTGAAAATGAATGATTTTTTTTGAGCAGTTTTTATGAATACATAGCTGAAATGCAGAACCTGAAACATATTTTGCCTTCCAGCCTGCTAAAAGTTGTTTTTCTTGGGCATTCCCAAATTTCTATACCTTCACAGGCCCACACAGAATCATTATATTTTTGATCCAGATAACATAATAACATGAGTTCCCATTGCTGCTCCTTAAACAGATTTACTGAACTCCAACTGTTACAGTACTGAAGTGTTGAGGTGGGAGGTAACAAGGCTGTTTCTGGGACAAAGGAAGAAACTGTCTGTATGTTGAGCAAACCAGCAGTGTTGTGTGTGAGGTTAACACAGTACTGAGCCCTAACAAACAGCTTCTTGGGGCAGGATGAGATTACATGTACTTGTACCAAGCTCATATGTGTCTGCAAAATGCTATGGTTCTGGAGATGGGGCCAAGAACAAAATACACAAAGTTTTTTTTCTGAAATGTAACTATGAACTGTAGAAGTAACACACTGGTAATTTTTTAATGCACCCTTATGGTTTCTTCCATGATTTCCATGAATTTTATTTGCTAGCAGCTAAATCTGGGTTCTGCTTCCTGTTCAGACTTTAATGGAACTAGTCATGCCAAACTAAGTGTTTTCATGCAACATACTTTAAATATCAACACTATAAATTGAGTATAAGTGCTCACAAAAAAAAATTCTGTCAGGATTCTCTTTCAATATCTTTCCCTCAAGTATATCCCAGTATTCATTCACTAGCTTCATGATAGATAAGAAAAGGTTGGATTATATATTCTGTGGATTTTTTGTTTGCTTCCTTGGTTTTTGCCAAGATTTGATGGTTGACGAATATGAGAGGTGGGATACTGAGCTTTTATCTGTGTTCCGCTTTTCCATGTTACTTTATATCTGCTTAGGAGAAGTCAATAGTATTTTTCTAGAGACTGTCAACTACTCAGTTTTTGGGGAGTGTGTTTGCCTATTACTGTAAGTCAACTAATACCTTGCAAAATATGTAGCATTTTGGGGAGTAAATTTGTGTAAGGATGTTTTTATAAGCTTTCTTGGTGCTTACACTTTTGTGCAGCTTCTACTAGTCCATAATTGGCATCATATTGCTTAACCAATTTTTGGGGAGGCTGTATAAAAAACCAGAACAAACCAAAGAACAAAATGAACTCTTAGCGCTTTTCTGTATTCCCATTAAGGCTTTCTTTTGGGAGGAAACTGGGGGATAATGGAGTTCTGTCAGCACTCTCATTCTGGTAATCTTAGGGAAGCTCTGATGGCAAAGTAAGTGGTAGAAATGTGTTATTTATGTATAAGTACTTATAATACTCCAAATAGCAAGTTAACAAGAAAGAACCCATGTGTTCCCCAGTTTGTACTGAAAGCCCAAAATTATGCTCTAGTGTAATACTTCAATGGTTAATCTGAGCACTATTCAGAAAGAACAGCTTTCCAAATGAAAAAATGGTTTGATTGTGTCTGTTCATCCATACAGGAAAATCTGATATGCTCACTAAGCGTTTATACTTGCATTAATATGAGGAAAAGTTGGTATATGAATTGTTTTAGCTGGAAGAGATGAAAGCAATAAAGAAAAGAGAATCTGTTCTGAAAGAATAAAACCTTAAAAATCAGAAAATGTCCAAAACAGGAGAGCTGTTTAGATACAATGACTTTGTTCATGTCAGAAACCTCATAATGACCTTTAGGGTTTTAGGGCAAAATTCTCTTTCTGATTGATTTTGGCACCCTTCCTCTGATTTTAGGCATTCCTAATATTAGTTTACAATATCAAACTGAATTGAAAACAGAGTTTTCTCTTACTTGTGCAGATTTCTAGTGTATAGTTCTACTACAAGTTTGCAAAGATGATAAATAACTTCACAGCTTCTGAAGGACATATTTTATTGCTGCTTAAAGTCAGGAAAACTTGGTCTCCAATGCACTCCCAGTATTTCCCAGCCTATGAGTAGATGCAAATTGAGATTGATGTGCTCCCTTTTACCTTGCTTGGAAAAATGCAGCTTCTTTTTTTTTTTTTTTTTTTGATGAGGATATTAAATATTTAAGTTCATGTTATAATACTAGATGGTAAATATTTTTCTGGTGAAGGTGTCAAAGTTCTTAGCAATAGTATCTTGGCTAATGTTAGAGGATTTTCTGCATCATGCAGAGAGAGTTCCAGTAAAACCAGAATTCCACCACTCTTACCACTCTGTCTCAGCAAAAGAAATACTCCACTCCTGATTCTTTGCAGATTCTTTGCTTTTAGTTTGAGCCCTAGTTTGTTTTAAAGTCACACTGGTAGTGGTGACACAGATGCAGTGTCTCCATACTCTATGCTTGCTCATCACCTCCTCCAATGTTCCCTGTGCACATTTACCCATGTTCATGTACTCTACCACTCCTGAACTCACATTTCCAGTACCCCTCATCCCAGCACAGACAGTGCTGTCTCACAGTTATCCACTTTACACTGACAAAGGATCTTTTCCGTGGAAAAAATTCTCTTTAGAAAACACCCCAAACATTCCTGTGAGTTCACTGAAATTTACTTTGAACTTAGAAGACAAGGTGCTGCAGATCATAAAGTCTTAATGAAACACTTGAAGTATTTGCCTGTCTCAAACATAAGAGTTAAGTTTCATAGCTTCACAAGGACACTCCCTTGATTAAAGTCAGGCAGTGGGCTTGAAGTATTCTTACTGGGTTGTATCTCTAGTAAACAGTGTTCCAGCTGCTGTCTCTCACTCTATAAGAAGATGTAACTCAGAAACAATCTTTTTCCTTTAGGAACATATTTGTGAGAGCCAAATGAACTGTTTAGAAAACATTTTAAATTAGGATGTGAGGTGGGTTGGGTTTTTGCTGTGGTTTTTCTGAGATAAGGTAGCATCATCTTTTATCTGATCTGGCTAGACATGAACTTCAAAGCTCTGTCAAGATAATGAATGTGATACACAGATTATACCAAGAGAATATTTGCAATAAACCAAATTATTCAGTGTGGTCACTCCATTACATCGATACAATCTATGTCTGCTAACAAACCCTCTGCACAGCAGCCTGCTGGTTCTCACCTCCTACAGCACATGCTGTTATTACTGCTACATGATAACTTGCTTTTTTCCAGATAATGAAAATATGGTAATTTTGTCTGGTTAAGTTAGTTCCATCAGCTTTGCATTGATGTTTCCATTTTGGAACACTTTTAGGTTTTTTTCCTTATACTTTCAGAAGAAACCCTTTTATGTGTTCAGGTAGATGGGACCAATGGCAGCCCTCAGGGCTGTCTTCAGGTACCTAATGAGGATTGCAGAGCAGGCTCTTGCTGATGTTCACAGTGAAAGACCAAATGGAATTAAAGTGTCACATCAAGAAAAATTCTCATTGTGCTCTCTTTCTTTACAGATATAGCAGTCCTCACAGTCAAATGAGTCCCTTTGCTTTCAGAAGGGTTTGTTATCACGCCCTGTAACTATAGTTTGTGGTTAGAAGTTATAAATACATGTTGGAATATATGAGTTTAACTACTGTGTATCAGGAAGAAAAATTGTGGTCTGCTTCTTAATCCAAACTGAGTGAATAACACCATGGGGAGGGAATCATGTCTAAAGGAAACCATACAGTTAAATCCTTGATGTCCTGTATGTGACTGATTAATTTTGAAATGTTTTCATCACCCTGAAAGCTGGTCTGGTCTGTTCTGGCATAAAGAGGGAAAACAGCTCAAATTCAAAAGATAAGTCAGTGGTTAAATGGTCGGTGTGGGGACTGTAGCTTTGACTCTGAGCATAAACAAGCTTTTTCCTTGTTGCTTAATGCTGTAAGGCCAGTGTAGCTGTTCTAAATGGGAACCATGTGGACAAGGTTAAGGCAGCAACTTCTAATCTGACAGGCTGATTTGTAGGTATGTGATGTTGTCTGGTGTCAGCCAGAGTTGCCCATGTGTATTGCAGGGTGAGGGTGGTTGGTTTTTGGCTTTTCCCCCCCTTTTCTCCAGGTCTAAGAACACTGCTTGTGTTGTTGTATGTTGTACAAAACTAGGTGTTTGGGGAACAAGGGGGTTCTTTTTACTATTTGTGACAATACCTGGAAAAATCTTGGTGTACTCTTTGCCTTATGCTAGCAATACACTTCTGTGAAGTTCTTTGGCATCAAGAAAATGAGGGCTGGCAGTTTTGGCTCAGTGCTTAGTAGATAAATTCCTGAAGTTGCATACCTAGACTTTCCTTGTGTTTGCCTTGATTAATAGGCTATACATAGCACAAACCAGAGCCACTAACCAATGCAAGAGATACGAAACTTGCCTAAAACTTGAGTCCTATAAGCGTCTTACTTATAACTTTAAAAATTCTTCTATGCAAGAACCAGAACGGGCAGGTCAGTTGGTGACTCACAGATTTAAGCAACGTTGCACTTAAGGGGGGCATCAGCAGAGCACTCCTACATGTAAGAGATAAAATATAAGGAGGAGTGTGGTTATTCCTCCTTGAATTTCAAGGACATTAGAGGGAATAAAATTGACTCCTAAGTGAAATATAATCTGGAAGTATTTATTTTCACTGGCTCTCAACTCATTTTGACTGCCAACTTTGGAAAGTGGATTGATTTCCCTTCAAAGTTTATGGCCAGCTGCTTGAAAAGCAAAGTTTTGAAAATCTTAACAATACCAAGGGGGATTCACTTCTTGGCTCCTCGAGGAAAAAAAATGTCAACAGTGGTAGAAGCGTTATCATGGAACTGCAGATTTCCCAGGCAGAATTCCTGATAAAATGATAGCCTCAACTCCCAAGATAACTCTTGAGAATTCCTGGTAGTGCTTCTCTGCACAAAGGCAATGTTCGCTTTCTGTCGTGCTGCTTGCTACAATAAGGCAGTTTAAGGGACATAGTTCTGAAAGGTTGAGTCTGCACAACTGTGCATGTACTATTATCCCAAATTTGCTTGTGTACCTAATGAACAAATAGGTTTTCAGGTTGCTAATGGCCACTTTGGCATCTGACTACACCAAAGATAACCTGGAAAACCAGAAGCATAACTTGGAATTGCAGGCTTTAGCAGAATTATTTTTAGCACATGTTTTGAACTTGGAGGCTTCTAATAACCATGTTCAAATGGCTACATATTTATAGTGGTATGGGGGGGAACTGTTTACAGAAAAACACAGTTGATTATTAAAATTACAGTTGTCTGAAATAATGAATGAGTTAGCAGCATACAAGACATCCCCACATGCATTTTTAGAAAAAAGAGATTAAGTTATTTACCCCAAAAGTAAAACAGGTTTAAAAGACCTCTACACTCTAAAGGCTCATTTTCTTCTCTTAGTAAAATGTATTGTGAGAGGCCCAAGTAGGTGGAAATGATACGTTAACACTCAGAGCTATGGGTTATGTAACACTTCTTACTTTCAGCAGTGTTTGCTGCATTCGTTGGTTGTTTATATTGTGATAAAATCTAGAGACAACGTGTATTAGACACATGAAAGTACGTCCCCACCCTTAGGATTAGGAAGGAATGAGAAATAGCAGATGTCCAAGACAAATACATATGTCAGAATACAGAAAGTCAGAATAAGTAATGTGATATTCAGCATCTTACTTGTCAGGCTGAAACACCACAGCCTGTCCCTTGTCATGTAATGGTTCCAGTTAATTGTGTCCTTAATGGAAGCTGCAAGATGGAGTTTGAGGGAAAATACAAACAACTTTGGCTGCAGTGGAAGTACCGGGAGAGAAGTCATGACCATGCTTCTTAGGTGAATGTAGAAATTTGTGAACATTGGTGATGCCTCTATCAGGTGTCACAGCAAAATTTGCCACCTGGCTCTTAAAGGATATTTACCTTGTGTTGTCTTGGTCTGGGCTGCCTGTAGGAATGGATGTTCTTGGAGAATAAGCCAAACTGGCTTTCAAAAAATGTTTTACTAAGGACATTTTCTATCCACGTGGAGCAGGTGTCCCCTGTGTACAGTTTATCTTCACAGCTTAGTTCAGTACAGATATGCATAAAGAGAGAAAACAGGCAAGTAGGGTCATAATCAGTTCTAGTTCTTCTCATGTAAGAGGAAAATACAAAATACTTACATAGCAAGATGAAGGAAAAATCATCTCTTGACAGTCAGAGTTTTTCTGTGGCTGGGGAGAGTGCATTCTTTGCTTCTTGCTGGAGTTAACAGATCTTTTCCTCTTGGACCTCTGCTAACCATTCAGAAACGGTATTTTCAAAGGTTATATATTTTCCTTTTAAATTCAGAGTTCTGTTTAAATGAGCTACTGACACAATCCTCTTTTGTCCTTTTAATAAATCAACTGGTGTATTGAGCAAAGGCAAAAGTGTTCTAAATCTTTATTCCTAAAAAGGAGTGCCAAAAAGGTGAAAATCAAGCTGAAAAAAAGAAATAAATGATAGACTCCCAACTTTTTTATTTTTTTTCAGTGAGACCAAGGAACTTGAACTGAGTTATCAAAGGACTGAGATAAGTATGTGTCATGCATTATATCCCATGGAATACACTGCAAATTGAAATACAGAATAAGCTTGTTTGGAATTTTTTTTCTTTGTTTGAACAGTTGATGCTTATTCCTTCTACAAGTCTTCAGTTTTTCACTCTTTCTAGGAAGACTGGGTTTATGTTGCCCCTTTTATTTCATAATGTTGAAATTAGAATAGTATTTTGGGGAAAATAGCAAACTGAAAATTGCAGGAGTGGAATATTTATGTATTTAATGCTGTGTTTTTTCCCTGTGGGCTGATTAAGGTAGGTGGCTTAATAGATGTATGGTGGTTTAATGTGACTGGGCAGCCTGCATTAAATGCATGCTTAACTGTGTAATTAAAGAAGGACTTCAGTTTCATTCTCTTAGAAAAAAAAGGGACAGTAGATGGTGGTATCTTACTACTCTTGTTTATTTTTTAAGTTAGGTTTCTTTCCAAGAACAGTATTTCACTTGTCAAAGTAAATAAGAACTTAGGTAGCAGATGTGATGGGGGAGGCAAGATCAGCTACAAACTGGACTGAATTTAGGATGGCCAGAGAGAATAGAACTGAGCGTTCTTCCTGTTCCCCAGGTTAAAGCCACTCTTACAGACACTGTGGTGTGATGTCTGCCTGACATTCACGTCAGAATAAGCACAAGACTACAAGTGCCCCGAGTGTCTTCTATATTCCTTGACTCATCTTCAGATGCACTTTATAGAAAGTGGGTTTGTATTCATTTGGACTGAGGGTAACACTGGCTTTGCATCTCCAGCTTTTGGGGGGAATTTTCTCACTACCCATCTGTTCTCTGTGAGGACCTGGTTCTTCACAAGTTTAATGGGATGCTGTCGATGTGTATTTTAGCAGTGGCCTGTGCACAATGAGTGGTACAAGCCTGTCAGAGATTGAAGTGCTTTTCTACCTGATCTCCACATCTGACTGCTGAGTGCATTAAGCTTTTGGGTTGGGTATTACTGCAATCATACATGTATAGGTGGAAACAGAATTTCTCTGCTCCTGTCAAACTCTCATAGTGACAATAATCTGTGTTCTCCTTGTTTATGGCTAGGCAATGATTGCCACCCCAGTGGGGATGTCTGGAGCAAACAAAGGTTGAGTTTGGTCCTGAGTGTACAGTGCAAACTATTTGGGTAAATTGTTTGTGTGTGTGTGTTATGAATTTATTAGCTTACCCAACACTATTAGCTGGCTATTATACAGTTAGATTTTCATGTTTAATAACTGTCAAGTGACTAAGTGTTTTTCATTAGCATAAATGCTCAGCTTTTTGCATTTGTGTCAGAGACCTGCAAGCCACTTTGGGAAAGCATATATGGTAGCTCAGACTCTCACACAAATTACTTATTGCCTTTTCCCACCTCTCCAATATGCTGTTAAATGACAATATTTTAATGCAATTGCTTCATGTGCTTGCTTGCTCTGATTCTTTCCATCAGTAGTTTTAATTTTTGAAATTATGAACATTTTCTCTGTGATAAGGTTTAAGAAGTGAGTCTCAAGGAACTCAGAAAATAGTTTTGGGGATTTCTTTTTCCCTCTTAACTGAAAGCTGCCTTACAGGTTTCTTGAAGTGCAGTGTACCTATTTGTATAAATAACACAAGGGATTGAGTGAGGGAACAGCTCACAATTTTTATTGTACATATTGTATTTAATTTTATATAATTACCACAAGGCTTTCTGTTGGTATTAACAACACATTTCCTTTAAAACATGGTTTTCTGAGTCTGAGCTGTAAATTATTTATGAATATAATTCCTGGTAATATACAGAGGCAATCAAATGGGATGCTGCATCAGGAGCAAGGTAGCAAAATGTGACCAAATTATGAAATAGGTAGGAAAGTGAGGATTACCATATAAATAAGAGATGATTTCACAATGTACTTCAGTTATACTTGACAATATTAAACAAGTCAAGAAAACTTGAAGACATTTGTGGTGAATAGTCAAAGGAAAGTATTGCAGTAATACAAAATACTCTAGAAAAGTCCTGACAGCATTGTTTAGTCTGTCCAAGGAACAGCACAATCCTGAGAGTATTGGAATATCTTTCATGGAGTTTTGTCTTCTCTCTGCAGAGTAGCCTGAGAGAGAAATAAGCTTTTGTGACACATGTTTGAGCCAGTCAGACCCCTTGATAACTTACCCAGTGGAAATCTGTTTGCCTCTGTTTGCCTCCAGTTTGTCCACCACTTGGAGCTCAGAGCTCTCAGTAAATGTTCCATGTGCAGTCCCATAACCTCCTGCTGACATAAACGAAAACTCCCTCTGAACAAAACTGCCAAAGCATGACCTCACTTACTGAATATTTATAGAAAGATGCTATTGAAAGATGAAATAAAGGCATTAAGAAAGAAATACAAATATTTTTCGAGGAACTTTTAGTAACATGGCTTGATATTTGGCAGCAATTTGGAAAACATACCATACGGGACCTTTGGGGGGTTACTCACACAGGTGAAAATATTAATGCAATTCCCCAAAATTGCCAGTGGGCCTGTTCATGTGGGCACACATCCACTGCTGTTCCACTGAAATCCTGGCAAGGATGTGGACCTCCATTTTAGATAGTGCTCTTTTAGCAGCAGAAGTTAGTAGGGTACATTCCCATCTTGGTTTGCACTGGGAATGATGACAGTTGCAATCTGCATCATGTTACTGCTATTATTTATTCCTGCTTTCAAACCAGAAAAGTGGATGTCTGTCTGCCAATGCTGTTCACAGCTGGGCTAAAGGCAGAGCCCTTCTGAAGGTGAAGAGGAGAAACAAAGTGGGAAAAATGTTACTGACCTTATATTTTTTTTTTTTGCGGTCTTTGTGTTAAAGAGACACATGTCCAGATCCCTTTCTTTATATCCATTTCTAAGCAAGAGAAGATATATTTCTTTTTTTCACTACTGAGGATGTAACTTGCATATTGAAAATTTCAGCCTCAATCTGTCTAGCAATTTAATAACTGGACTTAATAGTCTATAAAAGGCACTTAATGAATTCATGTTGGACTAATTCAGGACTACTATATTTTGAACAAACGGCCCATTCTTCTTATCTTCATTCAAACGTTCCTTAGTAGAAGCACACGGCAAATTTTTCTCATCTTCACTCTGTTCCCCAAAAAACCAGATTGCACTCCTGAGTGTATTTGAAAGTGGAATCAAAATCAAGTCAAGGGATAAACCATCCCTTGTCAAAATGAACAAAAATACATTTTGTTGTATAATAATCTGTTCACTTAGTTTGTTTTTTTTTTCCTAATGTATCTGCCCACTTAAGAGCTGATTTGCAAAGTTTCTGTGGCTCACAATAGGACACAAAATCTGTGTCCAGTAGGGGCTTTTCTGAAGTAGTGTATTGTTCGGAACACTTTACAAAGGAGACATTTGTTTCTAATCTCAAAAATCAATGACAGGGTGACACAAAGCTTTCAAATAGGTTGCCCTTTTTTTTTTTTTCTTCTATTGGTTCTTGAGTGATGGACTTTTTCTGCCTCAAAACATGCATAAATTAAAATGCATGTGTAAAAATACGCTTGCACTGTATGATGTGTGCATTAATGCTTTTGGAAACAAGACATTCTTTTCCTGGAGTCAAATTTCCAAGGCTTGCCCCTTGACATGAGCAGTTCACTTCCTGCTCTCCAGCTCTCAGACAGCAGAAATCTGGGATTGGAATATTTTTTCTATTTTTTTTAAATAAGCCATAAGAAAATTGTTACCATGTGATGTGAAAACTTCCCAGCATGGTAAATATACTTATTTCTTTTGAGCTGAAAAAGATTGAAGTTAACATTTGTTTCAGATTTCCAGCAATACCGTCACTGCTGTGTAATAGCTGAAATGGTTCCATCCATCCCATTATGAAGATACTCTATTTCTTGACAAGAAGACATTAAGTACAAGGCAAATTGGGGGTAGGGAGAATCAAAACTGTGTGAATTGTTTAACCTTCCACCACAGTTCAACAAAGTTAAAAAAAAAAAAAAAAAGAAAAAGCCTTTGGCAAACTGCCTAGATTTTGTAAGGCCGCTCACGCTTTGTAAGCCCCCAAAGATCACAGTGTTTCTGGCTCAAGGCTGAAATCCCATTGAGCCAAGGCTGAAAAAAGTCTTTCAACCATGTTGAGTAAACACTTCAAGAAACAGCTATTTGTCTTGATGCTCTTAAATGTTGGATGTGAGCTGACTGCCACATCTTGGACAAAGATCAACAGTAATCATGAATACATTGTTTGACATCAAACACTTTCAGAAATCATGGTTTTAGTCAGTACTAGGTGGAACAGAATGTTTGTTGTTTCTGCTGAAACTGTGTGCTGGAAAAAGGAGCAAAATGATGAATTTGCTAATTGCACATTAGTACTCCTTAAAACTCAGCTACATACATCATCTTGAAAGAAATAGAAACAAAATCTTCTCCTATACCAAGATTTTTGATTTGAACACCCGAGTTTCTACTTAGGAGCCTAGAAAAAATCATCTCTCCAAGAAAAAGACACTGTTCTGAAAAATGGTCCAGCGATTTGGGACTACTGATTAATTCAATGTGGGGAGCAGTTTAGAATGCAATTGGTGATCTTATAACCATTTGTGTGTGTGTGGTTTTGGTGGTGGTTTTTTGTATTGGTTTGGGGGTTTTATGTTTGTTGGGGTTTTCTTTTGGTGGAAGAGTGGGGTATGAATGTTAAAGGGGGTTTCAAGTTGTTACATATGGGAGAAATAAGATCAATTAAATGAACATTAAGAAGCTTATGAAAGTTTGAGTTTTATTGATCACATGGCAAATACGCTGATTTCATGTGTGTATGTGTATATATATAAAAATATAAACTGAAATGTGGTATTTGATAGTGTAATATCTGCATGACTTGGTACTACAAGTATTTTGTCTTCAGACTCACTCAGCATAATGCTCCTGAATCCTGCTGCTGGAACACACTGCAAGGCACACCTTGTCATGTGCTTCTGCTTAGAATCCACGTCACAGAACAAATGTTTGTTATTAGCTAAAGTTTCTACAGATGAGTTGCACCATCCATTTTCTGGTCCACTTCAATTTAACAACTATTTCGTATTTTGCCCATAGGCTAGAAAGCTAAGTTTGTGTCAGAGATTTCTACTTTAGCTCTCATAGTCCAAAATGAGCCCTTGATTTTAAAAAGAACTTGGAAGAATTATTGTAAAAAGGAAAATGTAATTTATTTTGACATTTAAAAAAATAAGTCCAATAAACAAATAGTTGATTTACACAGTACAGTAAAACATTCAGTATCATAGCAAATAGCTGAAGATGAACTTTGCAAAGTGCATTGTTTTTATAGTAAGTTGTTATGGTTGTTATAGCAACATCAAAGTTCTTTGCTAGATTTTAACTTTTTTTTTGTGGACGGCAGTCCAAGTTTGTTTTTCTGGATATGCTCTGTAGCTATTGTGATTGCAGGGAATAATTCTGACACCCAATAGCATCATAGGAAAATACTGTGTGTGAAAACTGGTCATACATTAAAAGTGTTGTCAAAGATGTGCTGAATCAGTCACTTTTACGTAGGGTTTGCAGCTAGATTAAATATTGTTTCTGTGAACAAATACTGGAGTGTCTCAACTTCATACTTAAGTAGTGACAAAACTGATTTAGAGTGTGCAACCTTTTCTGGTTTAAGTGGTATGGACTAAAACTCCTGATAGATGTGTACAGAGGACACATCCAGTTTACAATAATATATCACTAAGTTTTGATCGCTAGGGATTTAACATATGTACATAGTTAAAGTTCAGGGCAGGTAAGATAATTAACTTGTGGATGTTAATGTAACTAATGCACTCTGGAAGCCTTTTGTCCTCATTCCCGTAACAATCTCTGACACTTTTTGAGATTTTTCTGCTTTTAGACTAAAGCTTCTCATGTTTCATTTGAACTCTGTTTGATTTTTGGAGGGAGAAAATGGAGCAAAGGGAATGTAAACGGGTTAAAATGTTGATGTTCCTCCCACGCATCCTTTCTTTTTAATGCGTACGTAGGAGGAATGAAGAAAAAGCTATAATTTCCTTTACTTGCTACAGTTTTCATTTCCTTTCCCAATGTGGAGGCAGAGACTGCAAGAAATAAAAAATGCTCTGCACCATTTGTTGGGATTTCATGTTAAAGTTTTAGTGTTCATGGGGTTTGGTTTTTTTTCACAGAAAACTTATTATGATATCTTTCCTTTATAAAAACACAAGCCTAAATCAATTGTTCCTTAGTCATCAATCTCATGCAAGAATGTATGTCTAACTCTAGGAACATGCTAAAACATTTTGCTGAAAGTTTAAATGAATTTTGATACAAGACTCACTCTGTGCTCAGGCAGGCAATTTTATTAAGACTCTTCATTCACCTAAAGAGAGGCCAAAAAAGGAAAAGATTTACTGAAAAATAGACTAGAAGTAGACCTCATGAGATCACAGTCAGGGCAGGCTGTGCTGTAGCTGTGTCACTCCTGAAAACACTTCCCTCATCTTTTATTGAAGACTTCTGATGCCAGAAATTTTATGACTTTTTAGGTCATCTTTTCCAGGGCTTCACTAATCATGCCATTAAAAGGAGCTTTTTTTTTTTTTTCCTCCCTATGTAAGTCCCTTCTTTCTTTTCTGTCTGCCATGGGCACAGTCAACCAATTAATCTATTTATTCATTGCAGCAGCTTGTCTGCTGTTGAAGATTGTTATCTTGTCTTTGCCAAGATACAGACTCATTATTCAAAGATGTTTCCAGGTGGTATTTTCAGCTGTTCCCAGAGTTTTACAGTCTTCTCTTAACTTCCATCTTTGGTTGTTCAGGAAGGATAATGGCCCTCTTCCAAACAAGTAAGTAAAGAAAATGGATCAAAAAGTACTTTCAATAAGAGAACAGAGCAATCTAAGAAGACACCTGCCATCCAAATAGGTATGGCAGGCAGCCAGATTTGCCAGGGGATGAATTTCAGGTCCTTACCCCAGGATTAGATGCCAACTGACCAATGAATGGGCCTCAGAGAGCAAAAATAAACTCTGTAACCAATGTCAATTAAGTGAGAACTGAATTGTATGGAAAATGTTGTAAGACTTTAGTAATTATAGATACTTATTTTAGAAAATAAGTAACTTGTGTAATAGAAAAGTTATCCTGAGCATGGTTTTTTCTATGTAGTAGAAGGGACTCAAAACACACAAACCAGTGCTGGACCCTGAAATTTTTGGCAAAGGTCCATTAGCAGGTAAAGACATATGCATGCAAGTGTGCTGTAGCTAAAATGACTACCTCCAGTTGAATTTTTAGTACAATCTTAAATTCTTCGGGATAGTAAATCTTCTTTTACTCATCTGGCAAGATACTGAAGCACATACATAATTCCAACCTTGTGGCTAGTCAGGGTGAGTTAGTAAAACCGTCTGTATTCTGTCAAACAAACAGGTTTCTTCTTAGGAAGGAAAAAAAAAAGCTAATAACTTTTTTTTTTACTATACCTCCCTATCTACTTTGTAGTGAAAAAGCAATTATCAATCAGGAGTCTTTCTACTGGGCCCTGTAGGATATAATTCTTATTCCCCAGTTATTTAATATTTAAAAGCAATTGAAAGATAAAAAGTGAAAGAATAGAAACTTAAAAGTAAGGAAAGAGATGGAAATGGATCAGGAAATGATTAGGATTGCCTTGTTCTAAGCAACCAAAAATTATTTCATACAACAAAAATAACATTTAGGAGCTAAGACTTTGCTGAATTTAGAGGGTGTGAGATTTCTCCTCAGAAGCAGTAATTTTATGTATCATAAGTTACATGTCTGTTAATAAGCATTGCTTAAGTTCCAGGAGGACTTAGAACAAATGTGTATAATAAGCAGCAGAAATTCTTGTAAGAATAAAATGATAAACATTACTGTGTTTGGTGCTAGTTCAGCCACTATTAGAACACTGTGCTACATGCTGGAAGCCAAACTCCAAGAAGTATTTCCATAAACTGAAAATGGCTCAGGGAGAAAACACCAAGGTAACTTGACAGATTCTTGTAGCTTGACAAACATGTTGGGTGGCGAGTGGTCACCGTTGCTCATGGTTTTGTGTGGAACAGGACTAGACAGTCAGAGACTGTAGTTTATATGATTTATTTTCCCTGTCAGTTTTTTCTCTCACTGGCTGTGCTGGATTTGATCCAACAAGTTGGGGTTTGTTTTGGTTGTTTTTTTTTTTTAGGGGATCCAGACAGAGGCTATCCTTCAAAGATAGATAGTTCCTCCTTTTTGTGAACCAATTCCGGTTGTGGAACATCCTGAGCTTGCCTTTTAACACCAATCCTTGAATCGTCACTTGATGTGGACTATTCTGCCTTCATGCTCCTTTTGGAGAATTGAAAAATAGCCACAGAAAATTGTCTTAGCCTTCCCTGGCTTCCACATATTCTTCATCTGATTTTTATTGCCCTGTTCCATTATCCCACCCAGATTTTTCCCTTAGAGTGGTTGGGGATTTTTGCTTCAGTTCATAATTATTTTCATTATTACAAAACTCTTTTTTTTCCAGCTTTGCATCTTTTTTTTTAGTAACATCTGCCTGTCCTCATACCAACCTGTTCCTTTAGCATGTATAGTCCTTCTCTGTTCCTAGAACTTACTAGAAGTTATGTCCTGTCTTCCAAGTTTCAGTTTATTAGGATAAACAAATTAAATTCATCTCCTTCATTAATTAGGCTTATCTTGGTACTACGGATGAAATGGCTTTATCAGATCAGTTACCAAAGATGGACTTGTGCAGAAACATTCCACTGCCATATATAAAATCACTATTCCTAAAAGGAAGCATAAAATGTATCTTGGGTTATTCCACTCTGGAAATTCAGTGTGTTCATTGGCACTATGACTGGCAAGAAGCTTAGTGCTAGAGGAAGAAAAAATTAATGGTTATAGTTAATCTGTGCAACACATGACATCCATGGACCTATGCTGTTAATCTCTAACAAGTTATTGAAGAGGGATTAAGTGACAGTTTTTTTAAAATAATAAATATGCCTTCAGAAAGGGCATTTAAAAGCAAATGGTAAATGGTTGTAGCTGCTAAGAAGTTCTTCCTAATTGTGGGAAGAGTAGTGAAAGAAGTGGTATTTTTCATCAGAATACCCTTTCTTTCCCGTTAAATTCTCATGCTCATTGAGGGAAATTGATGTTTTCATTTCCAGGAATTCTTGCTTCAGACTTCTCTCATGTATTTGGAACTGGCCTAAGACCAGCAGAAATCAGAAACAACACCCCAATTCAAGTCTTTCATTGTTCCAGTAAAATTATTTTTTCAGAGTTTATTATCTGGGGCCCTAATTGATTAGGCAGCTGGAAGAAGGCACTGTGAATTCAAAAATTAGTTCTTGCTGTAGACAACATTAAATCCGTGTCACTTCAATAGCAGGTGAGCCCAACTGGAGGAGGAGTTCTTGCTGTGGATTCAATTCCATTGACCACGTGGTCATCCATTAAGCCACTATTGACCCTTCCCTCTTCATACATGAGCCCTCCCTTGGCAATGTCCATGTTCGCTAGCACTGGGTCTGTTCCCTTGTGGATGTTTTAAAACTTCCCCTCTCGTGTATATCTGTAAAAGTGTGGGATCTTTTACATGAGGGAGTAAATCTTAGAATCAACTGGGATGCAGAAGGAGTAGTATTGACTGCAAAAAAATAAAAAAAAAAACAGCTGGCTAGAATTAAACTATTTCTGTAATTTAAAGAAAAATAGGTTTTATGCCCTTCCTTTCCTCTTTACTAAGATGTATATACAGCCTCATAAAGCATGTGAGACAAAGTTTCATTTCAATCAGTAGCTTCCACTGCAATCTGTAGGAACTTTGTTGATTTACTCAAAATAAAAATGCTTATTTAACCTTAAAAATATCAAGAACATCAACTCATGACTTGTCTGTTTTTACTGGAGATTCTTCTGGGTGACTGGAAAAAGTTGTTCTGAGTTAAAAAAAGAATAATATGGAGAGAAAGCCAAGCTAATGCCAAAGGACAGTTTAAAACTGTTGAGGACAGATGTTTAGTGTGTTCTCTGGGTCACTTTGGGGAAAAATATGCTGCTGTGACTCCTCAGAAACTGAGTTGATACTGATAATCTGGTTTGTTTCTTGGTAAATAGAATAGCATGATATCAGTTAACAGTAATAGTGGTATTTAACATTTGTCTATCTAGTCATGATTAATTGCATCATTAGTTTAGTCAAGAGTTAGTTAAACTGTGAGTAATCAGAAATTAAAAAAATAGAAAAATGAATCTCTGAAACCTGTGTCTTATTAAACTGGATGAAAGAAAATCAAGGTGTTCTTAAAGGTTTCTTACCAGGACAGGCAAATGAATGTGAATGCTTTGAATGTGAAAAAATTCAAAACATCCCCTTTAAAGGTTGTTTGGTTAGGCCCTGCTCTAGCATGGCTTGCACTTGGGAGTAAGAAGTGTGGGTGAGAAATATGACTGGAACAGAGAGCACCTTGGGGCTATCCTCCAAAGAGCCCAGTATTTTAATTATGTGCTGATATGGGTAATTTTGAGCCTCCAGAGCAATGTAGATTTAGCAAAGAGTGAAGTGTGCTGCCTTCAAGGACGACAAGCATTGTAATGTCCCTGTGTGCTGTTCATTCCCAGTGCCTTCCTTTCAGTAAGTTTCAGGTCTTTCTGTATTCTGTCATATCTTCTGTGAATGATGTAAAGGTGGTAAATCATCAAATGAGTGATGTCAGAGTAACTTAAGCATGATAGAACTAGGAAGAAGTCGGTAAGATAATTGCGTGGAAAAAGAGATGAAACAGTTCTTACAGCTGGCAGAGCACACAGGGCAGAGGGTCTGTCAGTGAAAGTTTCAGGTTTTTTAGCAACTCAGAGAACAATTGGCTTGAGTTCTCAAGGGCCACCCTGTAGAGAGACAAAATATTTTTGGCTGAATTTATGGCAGCTTCAGAGCACTGATGGGTTGTTATGGGTCTTACGAAGTCTGGGAAGTGAGGCTTGGAGCTGGGCAAGGAAGAGAGCCTTCTGAAAGGCTTCTCTGCTCCCAACAAGTGTGCTGGGGAGCTGCAGCTATTGGGAGTCAGGATCTTCTGGAGCTCAATCTGTAAGCTGAGTGTGGTGCTGACAAAGTTATTCTGCCTGGCTTCTGGTGTCTGTGTAGGTAATACGCAAATGGGGAAATTGCCTCCCTGTATTGGCTCTGCATGTGGAGGAAGCATGTGGGCAGGGCTGTCCTTAGAGAACTCTTTAATGCTCAGTATGTGGCCTGAAAAGTGATGTTTCCAGTGCCTAGAAAGCAAGTACCTGGCCCAAAACTAGACTGTACAGATTAATTGCATCAGCATTTAAAAATAAATAGTAATACCTTATTGACAGGGGTTTGCTGTCTCTGATATCTGGAGAGCCACAGGTGAATTCCTGTTATCACCAGAATGCATAGGTTAAAAGACAGACCCCCAAGCTAATTATCAAGAGGGATATTTGTGTATAACCACAGTCAGGAATGCCAAGGCTCCAGCACAGTGATTTGGGCTGGGAAGAGGAATCCCCAGTACCATCACTAGCTTTTGGCCTACCTCCCCCAGCAGACCTCGAGTCTACCAGCCACTAACTTACAGGTAGCTGTAGGGTACTGATCCTCTGGGATAACATCAGCTCTTCTGAATGCTACCACTATACCCTGAAACAGTCTAACTTTCTAAAACTTTTCCTGATGTTAGTCTTTCTATACTGTTTGAAAATATTTTCTTGCTAACAATTCTAGGAAGGCACAGGCAGAATTAAAGCAGAAAATAACTAAGTGTTTTCTGACTGATGATCTGGCAATGTGGACATGCATCTACTGCACTTGCGCGTTGTAGAGCAAATGCACATCTGATCAAAACCCATCAGGGAAACAAAGGTGCAGCTCCTATTCCAAGGTAATGGGTATCCCATTTACCTGGGGGGAGGAAACATTGAAGCAAGACTTTTCTTATTATTGATGCAAATTTGACAGCTTGAACAACAGTGCAGGAAGAGAGCAGAACCCAAACAAACCCAAAGTAACCCTGGCAAAACAGAGGATGCAGTTAATTCCCTAGAATTATGTGTATTGCTTAATGACGTACTGAAGCTTCAAGTTTTCCTCCTTAGACAGAAAAGTCCTGAGCCTCCTACAGGATGGTGCTGTGTAACCTAAATATCACGACTGCCAAAACTATCAGCAGCATCTTTAGGGCTGCCTATGTGGACTTAACCAGTCCTTTTACTTTTCCTTAGAGAAATGGCTTTTTTATGAACATGTCACCTTCAAACTGAGGCAAAGCACTTTGCAGAATATTGTTGACTCCTGCAATATGAACTTCACAGTTAAAGACCTTCTACTGTAGACAAGAGTATAGACAACACAGATTTTGCCTTAGAATAAAGGATCCAAGGAGACCTGTTAACTTATTGATTTTACAATACAGGGCACAGTTACCACATTTGTTCTTTGATTTGACACTCCAAATATCAACCACTACCAAGAAGAGAAATAATCATAAGAAGCTGATATTTATAGTGATACTCTGTCCAAGCAACAGACTCCTTTATTATGGAACAATGACCAAAGCAAATCACTCATTGCTACTATATGAAATAGTAGATTCCTCTGAAATAAACATCTCCAAGTGCTATAGATGAACTGTAGTGAGATGAGTTGGGAGGGAATGCCATACATGAAGGAATACTCTCCTTTGTCCACGTAGTGACTGTGATGTGGGGATGTCCTTTGGAAACCCTAGTAACAATTTCCTGCTGACACTGTGCAAAGCAGCTTTCCCACTGGGTGACATTTGAACACCCAGAAGCATTTACAACTGTAAATAAAAATCCAGTGCTGTGGATTTCCCTTAAACTCTAGGAAAAATACCTTGAAAGTGGTTTATTTGCATAACTTGAGAATATATTTTAAAAGGGGGAAGACAGCTCACAGCTGTGTATTCTTACCCTCACCTGTGCTTAGCACAGAGTGCCTGCTCTGTACACCAGTGCATATAAATAGAATCCTATTATCACAGAGCATGGCAAGCACTCCCGTGATAGCAGTACTGCTGTGGCTCTACCCCTCAGCATGCAGCTCTGTTGCTTTTGTTATTAAGCAGACACTGTGCTTAACCATTTCATTTGCAGTGTTGCACAGCCCTCCTTTAAGGGAATATTTACATGTTTTCATAGCAGTTTTACAGCCTTTATTCAGAGCTGGTGATAAATAAAGCTCCTCCCAAACTTAGAAATACTGAGAGCCAAGAATCACAGTCTCTCAAATCTCCAAAATAAATAAGTCGTGTCAAACTTGCCTATCCATTGGCAAGGGAATGCCATGAACACTAGTGTCTGATCGTTGATAAGGGAATGTGGATGCTGTGAAGTGTTGACTGATATAGCCCTCAAGGGAATAGAAAAGAGAAAGTGGTGGAAGATGCAAAAATGTGTCAGCTGATATCTCAGTAGGGCTTGGGGTTTTTTTCTTGTTCGGTAAAAGATGTCTTGATGGGTTGCAGAGGAGAGTAACTCTCAAACCTTCAGCAAAATCAGTTTTAAGAGTTTTATTCTAGTAGTTTTGTGGTGATGAATCATCTGCGTAAGGTCCGGTAACCTTGGCTTTTCTTTTTGTAGTTATGGATGCTTTTCACCTATGAAAAATTATACCCTTTGTTATCTTGATTAGCAAATCCACGAGCTGATGTAACAGAATTGATCCTATGGTATCAGTTCTTGTTCTTTGCTGCATTTACTTGTCTGTAAATGAGGACGATTGAATGCAAAAGGAGACTTTTCCATCTTTTTGTTTTGTTTTGAGTACCTTTCCATGCATCTCAAGGCATCACTTTTCTTTTTGGTGCTTCCTCTCTAAGAATTGTACTTCTTGTTCTGGTAGGATATGTCAGTCATTCCGTTGCCTGTAAATCCACCAGGATCGTTTCCAGTAACAGAGGCCAGTGTCATGATGCACTAGTACTGCTATCCCACAATTATAAATAGATTCTTGCACAGACCTCAGAAGAGTAAATAGACATTCAGGGTTGCTGCAGTCACATAGGAGAAGAATAACAACTCTAAAAACTAATGCCAGGACCCAGTGTTTGGTTATTCAGAGGGCTGCTTTTTCTCTCAAAGGGCTTGGTTTGTGTAACAAGCCATTTTTAATTTTTTTTTTAAGTTTTATTTTATTTGCTTTCTTCTGGCACGTGGGCAAACTGCTGCTACCCAGCACATGCTTTAGTGTTGTTATTAGTTTTTAGGAGGAAAAGGAGAGATTTCACTCCTATGGTCATTTCTGTTTTCATGCATCCTTTCCACAGCTTCTGACCCCACATCTGCACAGATTTGTGATGTGTGTTAGAAGCTTCCCTATATGCTCTCTATAAGAAATCTGCTACTTGAATCAAACAAGAATCTTTTCAGTCAGGGGGACCCAGAAAGTATTCGAAAATACTTCATCTGAGCCTACCTGAGTGCAAGACTGTTAGGTGATATATTAAGAACACCTGTACTCTTTTTAAGAAAAACACTTGTATAGTCAGAAAACAGTTCCGCTTGCTGTGATATACATGCTAAGCCTAACCTGCCTCCTTGCCATCTTTTAGGATAGAGCAGGTCAGGTGGATGTCTGTAAATATTTCACTGAGTTTTTTTGATTTGGGGATTTAACAGACAACTTCTGGTGAATCTTGATGTGATACCTTCAATTGTCTCCTTAACCTACAGCTCTCTGCTGCATCTCTCCTGGAGGTTTCTGTCTCTAAACTGATCCAAGAAAGTACTTGAAGTATCAACCTTTGTAATGAGAATCCCAGCATTCCAGCTTTAAAGACTGATGAGAAAGTGTGTATCCCCTTCTTGTAAATCAGATTAGGGAGTAATATGTTTGCAAAGATGCAAACCAGTGCTGGTAGAGACGTGTGGCTGGGGTTTAAACCATCACAGCTCTATTTGCCTTTTACTCAAGCCTGTGACAGGGTAAGTCTCCTAACCTTTGTTCTGGTACACAACCAAAAAGAAGCAGAAGCCTCAATGGCTGTATGGATGACAAATAAGCATAGGGCTCACGAGAGTTTGGTTATGGCTAAGGAAACTTCCTGTGTCACACTTCCAGAGGAAAGGATCCCATGTATTAAAGGAGGCAATATATTGCATAAATCCTCGAGAGGTTTTTGTCACGTGCATACTGTTTCCCATCTTTCAAGGAGAATTCCAGTAACTGAAACATCATTTATTTTTAGAAGTTTTGGGTTGACTTGCATGGGCTGCAAGACAGATCATATTTAACTTGATGTCCTTGTGTAGCCTGTATAAATTCTGGACTAGGACACAAACTGACCACATTATGCCTGTGTTTGCTCAGGACTCCCATTTGTAAGGCTCTGACTTCAACTGATTATTGTGTGCCAGCTTTAAACCATTTGGCCTTGGCATTTCCATGGCACATTTTCCCGGTAAGTGTAACTATTAGGCTGAATGAAGCTTTCCAGAAACAGCAAAAATGATTCAGCTTTCTAAGATAGGAAGGTGTCCAGAAAATACCTCATACTCTCTTAAATAAGTTGTTGTTGATATTTATCTATTTATTTATTTATTATCTGACACCTGAGGTGTTGTGGTGTTAAGGATTTCCTTTCTTTGTTTTTTTTTTTCCTGAAAAAGCAACTAAATATGTATCCTGACTGGAGTCTTCTTAGAGTTTGTCATAATTAATTGGCATCTATGGACAAAAGAGAGGATACTTTGAAATGCCTGAGGGATGGGATGCTATCCAGAGAGACCTGGACAAGCTCAAGAAGAGAGCCCCTGGGAACCTCATGAGGTTCAACAAGGTCAAGTGCAAGCTGCTGCACCTCGGTTGGGACAACCCCCAGTATCAAGACAGGCTGGGAGATGAAGGGATTGAGAGCAGCCTTGTGGAGGAGGAATTGTGGTGCTGGTGGATGAGACCATATGTGAGCCAGGAATATGCACTCACAGCCCAGAAAGCCAATCATAATAAAATGAAAATAAAAAATTAAAAAAAAAAAAACCAACCAAAAAAAAAATTTTAAAAACCCAAAACAACTCAACCAACCAAACAAAAAAACCCCAACCAACCAAACAAAACAAAAATAAAATAAAACAAAAACGAAAAAAGCAGTGTGGCAAGCAGGTCAAGGGAGGTTATTTTGCATCCAGCTCTGGGGTTCCCAGCACAGAATGTCAGAATGGGTGTGGAGGTGGTCTTGAAGATATCAGAGGGATGGAACATCGCTGCTGTGAGAGCAGGCTGAGAGAGCTGGGGTGTTCAGCATGGAGAAGGGAAGGTTCTAGGGAAACCTTATAGCTCCTACGATACCTGGGGGGGCTACAAGGAAGCTGGGGATGGACTTTTGAGCCGGCCTGTTGGGATAGGGAGAGGAGCAATAGTTCTAAACTAGAGGAGGGTTGATTTGGACTAGATATAAGGAGGAAGGGTGATGAAACTCTGGAACATGTTGCCCTGAGAGGCGGTAGATGCCCCATCCCTGGAAACACACAAAGCCGGCTGGGATGGGGCTCTGAGCACCGTGATGTAGCTGAAGATGTCCCTGCTCGCTGCAGGGCGGTCGGAGGGGATGGCCTTTAAAGGTGCCGTCCAACCCAGCAGAACATTCTGTGACTCTGAGCCTGTGAAACCTGTGGTGCCGGTGCCTGTCCGTGAGACACGGCGGCTCTCCCGGGACAGGCGGATCCCCCCGATCGCCGCTTCCCGCGGCGCTTCCCGCTGTGCGCCGCCCCGTCCCGCCGCTAGATGTCGCCCGTGCTCTTCGGCGCCGTCCCGGCTCCCGCGCAGAGACTTTCCAGGGAACGGGGCATTCCAGGGAACCGCGGCGTCTTCAGGGCTGCCAGGAGACCTGTGAGACCATCGAGTCCGGCCGCTCACCCGGCACCGCCACGTCCACCACTGAGCCATGTCCCCAAGTGCCGCATCTACGTGTCTTTCGAATAGCTCTGGTGGTGGTGACTCCACCGCTTCTCCTGGCTGCCTGTTCCAGTGCCTGACCATATTTTAAGTGAAGAATTTTTTCCTAATAGCCAATCTAAACCTCCCCTGACACAGCCTGAGGCCATTTCCTCGTGTTCTATTGTTTGTCCTTTGGGAGAAAAGACCCGACCCCCCCCCNGTATACCTGGGCAGCCTCTTCCAATGCTTGTCCACCTTTCAGTGAAGAAATTTCTGCTAATATCCAATCTAAACCTCCCCTGGTGAGACCTGAGGCCATTTCCTCTTGTCTCTTATTACTTGGGTGAAGGGACTGACCCCACGTCCCACTGCCCCCCCCATGGCTCCAGCCTCCTTTCAGGCAGCTGTAGAGAGTGACAAGGTCTGCCCTGAGCCTCCTCCTCCCCAGGCTGAGCAACCCCAGCTCCCTCAGCTGCTCCTCACAGGACTGGTGCTCCAGACCCTTCCCCAGCTCCGCTGCCCTGCTCTGGCTCTCTCCAGCCCCTCAATGTCCTTTAGCGAGGGCAGAGCTGCATACAGGATCCAGGCTCCCGGCATGTCTGACACAAGCGCCCACACGTGGGGCAGGCTTCCCACAAGTGCAATTGTGGTCGGTTTTATCTACACCTGTAATGGTCTGGAGGGAGTGCTCCTGCCTATGGATAAAACATCTAAAATCCACATCTTTCACTGAGTTCTCTATGCCTGAAGACCATAAACAGAAATAGTGGACTTTCTTGATTCTGTTCTTGCTGGAACGAGTTATGATTGTCTCAATGCCAGGAAATTAGTCACTAGCACATAATTAAGTTTATCTTTGACAGAACTTTATGCTGCCATTTGTTCTAGCATAGCTTCTCAAGTTAGAGATACCAAACTGGTACAAAATCATAGAATCATATAATTGCTTGGGTTGGAAGGGAATTTTTAAGGTCACCTAGTCCAAATCATCTGCTATGAACAGGAAAAATGGGTTACACTTTCATCCAAATTTTGATGGTTTGTCTCTTCCCTGTAAATTCTGAATACTATGTAGAAGAGTTTATAGCATATTGCACTAAAAAATCTGCATTAACAAAGCATTATTAAAGATGAAAAATCAAGCACAGATGTTGGATTTTATATTTCCTGTGCATTCTGTATTTTTCTCCTTTCTACAGAAGTAGAAACACAATGTCTATATATCCAAACATACGCTGTTTATTTTGTCATGTCAGCAAGTTTTCATCTTCAGCAGAGATGGTCTTTACTTCATCATCATTCAATGCTTTGCTTTTTCTTCATTGAAAAAGATGTGATATTAATATTCTGTGATGATGACTGAATTAGTAATTTCCTGTGAACACGTTTGTAATACTTAACAATATCCATACAAATTCAAGCAGTGTTACTGGGCAATCTGGACAGTGTTGTGCAACAGAGTTTAAAATTGCCAAACAGCTATTAATTCTGGTGGTCATAGTGAGATGTCTTGAAAAACCTTTACGAAGCACTCTGCATTTTTATACTATATTAGGTGCTCAGAAAACCACTGTAATACATTAAACTTTGGCTGAAACTGTGAGTACTCAGCAAACATGGCCAGATATTTCACATGGGATGTGTAATAACTTAGAGAATTACTGATTATCAGGTTAATTCAGGTTCCTGTTTAAAGTTCTGCCTTGTGTTAAGTGCAGAAGCAGATATGGAATCTCATCTTTTAGGCAGCATTCAACTGTCTTGGCTCAAAGAACAGACTTTTTTTTTGCTATAGTGATCTCCTAATTTGTTTAAAAAAATTCAAATAAGAACAGCAAAACCAACAGAAGAATGAATGAGATAAAACTATAAGGCCAATAGCATTTGTTATCACTGTAGAGCAATGTGTCACACGGAGCATGCACAGAAGAGAGCACATTAAAAAAGAGCAGGCACTTGTAGTCTTGATACTGCTTATCTTAATAGTTTCTATACTTGCAAGCATAATATTCTTTTTAATACTTTGTGTAATTGCCTAGGTTTTTAGAAAAGCGAAGTGAAAACATTGAAGTAGATTTTGTGGAATCATAACACCCCCCACAGGGGTCATCAGCAAGATGGCAATCTTTGGATGCATCTGACAGCCATCTGCTCCTTGAGCTAACAGTGTCTTTGACAGCAGTAGCAGGGAGTTATTTTTTTATACTGTCTGTCAGTAGAAAGGAAGAAAGGGAGTTCATCCTGTGGATTCCCTAACCTCTCGCCAGGAGTGGAGAAATTTTCCCATATCATCCAAGTCCCAGTATTCCTCTTCCTTGAGTCCTTCATCTCGTTTCTCTTTATCATTTAGAGCTACCTCAATGCTCTCTCCAGTTTCCTGGCTCACTTTTGGTACAGCTCTCTCTAGTTTGCTCTCTTCCAAGCCCAGTCCTCTCCAGCATTAGGTTAGATCAGCTGATATCCCTCCCAAATCTACACATTTTCTGTTACCTCCTGATTACTCCTGATGTCAGACTCTTACCCCCAGTAGTACCACACTTGCTCCTCTGCTTGCCATTTTCATTTCCTCCTGCTCCAGCGTCAGTTTCTCTCACCCCACCCTGCATAGCAGGGTCTGTTCTAAGTCTTGGGCCACCAGGCATTTTCCTGAGTGGGGCTTTCCTGCAAGCCAAGTTATCATCCTGCCCATGTTTAAGTAGATTTTATCGTCAGATCTGATAAAATTTACCTCCTTTCTTCAGTGTGTTCTTTCTTCAAAGCACTGCTCAGAGAAGATGCCTATGTAGCTGTTTGAGTGAGAAGGGTGCATAGTCAAGGACTGTCTTACATCCTCTCTCGAATTTTGTAGTTAAATCATCTGGGTTGTATTAAAAGGAGACAGCAAGGGGACAGCACATCTTCCAGCTCCTTCCCTTCAGTGCTAGGTGTCAAAGAAAGTCCAGAGGGGATGATCAAATTATCTTCTTTGAACTCTTACATGCTGCGAGCCCTTATATTTCACTGCCTTCTTATATATTGGATTTGATAAATTGAATTTTGACACCGATATGATCATAGTTCCTTAAACAAGGATTGGAAAGCCTGAGGAAAAACACACAGGCTTGTATGAGAAACAGTGTGGATTGCTGCCTTTGTCAATGAGGTGGTGTTTTTCTGAGAGCTGATGTAATAGCAGTGTGTAATACAGCTACGAACAGATTAAACTGGTGATGTCATAGCAGGTGTATGATGTTTTCTGTCACATTTCTTATTGCAGGGCCTTTCTTCCACTGTATTCTTCCAGTTCATCAAAATGTAAGACATGACGATTGTACTACTACTTTGAGTAGTTGTGCAGTTTTCTTTTTTCATACCAGCAAAAGTGAGAAGTAAACTTTATTCTCATTAAGCTGAATTTTCTTTGATCCTCTCCTAAGTAGAGTTGAGTGCCATATAAATACTCCATTTTAAACCTACAGAAAGCAAATAATGCCACTGAAGACATTACTGAAAAAGAATGAAAGTTGAGGATTGTGATTTGGTTAAACTTGTGTTTCTCATTTTTTGCAACTTATATCAACAATTGAGCATGTGGGTATTTAACTTGGAAAAGCCTTCTAATATTCAGACATTGATGAGTGAGGTAGATTAATATAAAGAGGTCTGATTTATGTGGTTAAATAAAAAGCTGTATCATGTTTAATTTAGAAACTATTTCACTATTGCTGGGTGCATTAACATATATCATTATCAGTTCAGAATCTGGGGTCTTCAACTCATTTTTGTCTTTGAAGTAACCTTATATTTATGAACTATTTCAGAAACTTTCATTTGGAAAAATCCTATTCTGAATCAACTCCTAAAATAAAGAAGAAACATACAGAAGTTTGCTGGCTTTATAAGAACAACAAATTTTTTGCGTCAAAATTCTAAACAGACCTAGGACTTTAGGTGGGTAGAGGAAGGTGATGATTTTGTTTGAGGTAATATTATTTCTCTTCTTTTGAAAGAGCACCTGGAGACCCCATTTGTGATCACCTCCCCACTAAGTATTGGCCACATAACAGGCCCTGGTAGGCAGAAGGTCAGACAAGAAGGTGTTCTAGTCCCACATGGCCTCAGCCTATGAATAATAGAAGACATTTGCTGCCCAATGTTTGCAATGAAAACAGACCTGGCAGATGGGGAGGTACTCAGAATTCCCACTTTATAGCTGGATAAGGGAGACTGATAGGTGACTTGCCCAGTGTCACAGAGGAAGTGCCAAGTATTAGACTGAGCACCAAACCAATGGCTTGACCATGAGCCTGGCCTTTCTCTTGTAGGCTCTCATCATTAATGGACTGATCAGTGCAGAGCTTGGATGTGATTGTCAGCTCCTCCTTAGTTCCCTTTGAGACAGTAATACTCCTATGAAGCAATCTTTGTTGTCTATACCTGTAAAAGATGTACCAAGACCCAGCCTTTGGACTGAATGTAAATGTCCTGGAGCAGGACTTTGTAATTAACTTATTCTCTGTGCTCTTAATGAGGGCAGGAAACAGCCTCATGGTAAGCAACTCTCTTCACTGTAAAGACAATGGGTTCACAAGTGCATGTAGCAAACCAAATAAGCCAACTTCAGCACTGATGGTTTCAGGTGTAAATTCACATCAGGGACTCGCTGTTTGCCAGGGTGCCTGCCCTTTGGACTGCCTCTGCCCAAATTTTAAATCTTTGCAGCACCTCTAAGGATTCTCACTATACCTGAAGCTGGGGTTTCTCTGCCTGTCCCAGCTGCTGTGCTTTGCCGTCTGTTGTTCCTAAAGTGGACTCTGCAAAATACATGAGAGAGGGAAGAAAATGCTGCTGAAGCTGCTCAATGGTTGTGATATTTGCCCAGGAAAGATGGGGTTTGCTCTGACTCAATGGGTTTAGACCTGTCCCCCAAAGGAATGCTTCAGCTGCCAAGCTCTAACTCTCTGGGTTGGGGCTATGTTCACTTCCCTTTATTTGTCACAAAATGCAGTGGAGTTCCTTCTTTTTATGCTGGGCTATTTTTTGAATCTCATTTCGGAGAATCTACATTTCCCCACATACCAGCTTAAGGAACGCAGCAGCACTTCACGGGGAGGACCATGTAACCCAGTGCTTTGTGTCTTGTGCAGAGACTTTCCCATGCCTCAGGTTCCAAAATGTTAACAGGAAACAATGCACCTTATGCAAGGGAGGGCAGAAAAGAGAAATATTTCTTGTTCTCCCACACATATGCAAAGCTAGAAAAATTGTCTGGAGAAATGAGCTCTGTTATAATAACTGTACTAACACAAAACGTTTTTAAGTATTTCACATTCTGTTCTTGTTGCAGAGTTGCTGCTTTTTCCTCATTTCAAATCCTAATTTTATGTGATGTAAATCTAATTCAGGCTTTACAGCAAAGATTTCTGATGTAGTGAGAAGTGAAAATGATGGTGAATTTTTCTAGTATTTCTTAATTTGCTTTTTCTGTACCTAATTGCATTTGTTACTGCCTGAGTCGTATGCAGACTCTACAGCTGGTTTTCCTCCCGTGTACTTGTGTTCTTTTTAATGTTTATTTCTGAAGTCCCTGGGAATACTGAAAAAGAGACAAAAGCTGAGAAGCAGTTAGCAAGAGGTGTTTAAGGCTAAACCTGGTGTCAAAAGTCTGCATGTCCCAGACCACAGAAGTAACCAGGGTACAAGCTTCTTTCACAGTTTTCCTCAGAATGTGTTTTCTCTCACATTTAAACCATGGAAAAATCTCTTTGTGTCACAGTAGCAATGGTGTCACAGTCAGGAACTCAAATAATGAAATGCCCCAATTTTCACTTTTGAGCAATCTGGGTTTGGGTTCTTTTTGTAAGGTTTTGGGTTTTGTCTGGTTTGTTTTTTTTCTGGTTTGCTCGCAGCCAAAATGCAGAAAACTGACAAAGCTGAAGCAAAATTAAACCTTTTTGTTGGAGAAAAATTTGAAGAGTTGTTTTGCTTAAACAAACATGCCTTTTTCTCAACCTGTGCACTGAACAGATGCTGGTCTTAATGGATAACAGTCTGGGATTTCTTATTTGTTAAGAAAATTTTGGATATTGGAAAAAACCTTAAAATCCATGTCAAAGTCCCCTTTCATTTTTTGTATAATCAAAGGCAAATAAGCATTGCCCTAAGCTACTTGTCCTTTGATTCCAGGTATGTTTTCCTGTTTGCTTCAGTGGAAGCATCGTGGAGGTTTGCACCTATGACTGATTGCGTGCTACGTTAGGGATGTAGATAAAAACAAGAATAGTTTGAAGAAGATAAAGCTACAGCTGCATTCTGTAGAGGTTTACATATATATTACATATTTCATATGTGAACTTCTGCTTCAGACACAGGTGAATCAACCATCGCAAAGCTGGCAATAGTTTAGAGCAGCAATTTAAGGTTCACATAAGTTGTTCTTTCCTCTGGAGTGCCTTTGAGAAAATACTGTGCATGATTCAGCTGACTTCTTGTGGTAGTTTCAGTTGGACTTGGTCTGGGCATGGTTTATCCATGTGTTTGTATGTCAAAGAAATGTGGGTGGGAGATGAGCATTCAATTAACACATTTAAAGAAAAATGTTTCTTCATCTAAATAATGCTTAACTTATTTTGACTGCATAGTTTTGCTTTTAAAAAATTGGATGCAATTCTTCACCAGACAGTTTGAGGCATGTTAATAGCTTTTAAAGTTGAGTGACGTTTAGTTTTTCAATCTTGTCTGGTTTGTAAAACGTTAAAAAAAAAAAAAAGGTACAGAAACATTATTGAGGATGTATTCCATTTCCAGGAGAGGGAAAAAAAAGAAGAAATCTATTATTTAAGAAAGAAATACAGCCAGTGTGATAAAAGTGCCTTCCCACGTCTTCTGGCCAGGTGCTACATGCATATAAATGTTTCACGTTAAGCTTTAAGATCAAGGAAGAGTCTGTGGGGAACCTTGTTTCCTGGAGATCTGCTTACTAGAGTAGCTCCCAAGTACGGACTTCCCATTTTTTATTTGGTTATTAAGGATGAAAGGCTACATCATTTTCTGGAACAGCGTTCCTTGCATGCCATTATCTTTGTCCACAGCTATGAAACATGCATTTCTATAGGTTCTTGTGGATGCTCAGCCTAAGTCAGCTGAGCCACCATGGCTCCTGCTTTGTGTAAGTTTAATTCAAAGGATCACCTTTATGTCGTCCCATAGACTGAACAAACGGTAGATGGTTTCATTAGTTGAGAAACTGTCTTTTTTACATACAGCTGAGTATAATGGCTCTCCAGCCTGTGTAATGCAGGGCACTCTCTGTTACTGCTGAAAAGGAAACTTTGGAAGTCTGATTTTTCTGGCATGATTGACTCTGGGCAATGTCTGTGTGTATGTGTAGCCTCACATGTCCAAATTGCTGGTATGAAGTTTTGCACACTACCAAATGTATACAGAACCAGCAGGAAAATGTGATTGAAATCCATTTGTACACAGTTTGAATCAGCAAATCATCCCGAGGATTAGAAATTCCAGAACTTATCTATCATAGCTACCCTGCATAAATATGTCTTCCATGAAGTCAAGGCTTTTTAAAAAAAAGACTGTCTTGATTAACAGATGTTTAAAATATAAAAAGCTTAGCAAATAATGTTGGTTTGCCTTGGAAAAAACGCTGGTTTAACTACTATATTTTTTATTTCTAACTGATCTTTATATTTCTGATAAATGCTATCAACATGAATGTTTCTGAAGTTCAAAAAAGGCATTTACATTACCTCTTTAAAAAAATCATATTTAAAAACTGTAATAAGAATTTTGAGCTAAGAAATCACTGCAAAGTACTATTACCCACATAAATAACAGAATTTGTGCTCAGTCAAATGTAACATGCTGCTGTAAGATGGTAAATAATAATCATCGTTATACAGAGGTAAAAAGGAAAGCACAACAGGTGCAGCAATTCAGAATGAAACAAAAGCCTTCAAAAATGAACAAAACCTGATAATTTACCAAGAGTGAGGGGAGTAAGAGTAAGTATAGGCTGTTTGAGGTTTTTTAGAGATGAAGGATCCAACCTATAGATATTTCTCCTACTCTGACCTATGTGCTTCTGTCTCACTTTTTAAAATGTATTTCAAGGTACTTCTGATTCTTCAGGATGCCTGAGAACAGGTGTCTTGGAGTTGCTTGGGGAAAAGTTAATAATGGCAATCTACTGTCTGGAGAGTTTATGCTTGTGCATTTTCTCTAACATGACACTCCTATCAAATATAAGCTTAACAAGGACTGATCTATATTCTGTACTCTTCAGAAGTTCTTACTGAATCTATGTCCTGATTACTCCAGGGAAGAGTAATTGTGGTGCTCCAAACCAGGCATGTGGTTGGTATTGTATAGAAAAGGGAAACTTATTTTTGCTTAAGCCCAAGTTCTGTTTGTGGGACCAAGAAGCTCATATGTATATGTCTGAGTGCATCTCTATATATAAAAGACTTCTTGACCCTTCTGACACAGACATACAAATGCTGCCAAGTTTGAATTTAGTTTAGAGGATAAACACAGATAAAAGCACTGTAAGCAGGGAACTGTTTTCCTTGGCAGAAGGAGACAGATACTCAGCATGATGCATTGCCAGCAGCTCTTCATTGCAATAGGTACTTCAGTTTGAATGGTTTTAGAATAGTGGTTTTAGAATAGTTCAGTTAATGGGAGTTTCTGAAAACAGCCTAGGAGTAAGAGCTCAAAGAATCAACATCTTTTCTCACAGATTTCCCAGAACTTGGAAGGGAATAGAGCCCATCTGACATGAACAGAAATGAGCACTGTTGTGTTTATACTCCTAATCTGGCAGTACAAAAGTAATGCTTTCCTACCTCTTAGGATGTGTTTGAATACTACACTGAGGAATACATAGAAGCTTATTAATACCTTCATAGAGAAGAATGATGCATCCTAAGGATTATGTTATCAAAGGAGCTTGAATTGAAGTCTTCAGTATCCTCTGCTTTAATATATCTTTGTGTGTCGAGTCTGTGTCAGAAAACGTAGCAGGAATAAACATTTTCCTAACTGTCCTGTAAGCAGTGGGGATACAGTTTCTGACAGTTTTAACCTAAAATACCTCTTTTGTGGAGACCTATGGTACCATGTTTTCTGTCTGCCTCAGACACGTTATTTTGGTTTAGTAAGCCTTTTGTTTATTTAAGGACTTGTTACATGTTTCATGGCCTGACATGAACTGAATATTTGGTGGGCAGTTCTGATCTAGGCTTCCGTAATATTGCTGTCTGTGACTGCAGGGTGGCTGAACTGAGGAAAATTGTGAAGGCCTATGACCTTTTTTTACACCTTTATATTTTCCTTCCCTCTGCATGCATTCTCATCCTAATTTCCTAGGTTTCTTCTGGTATGCTTGGGGTTTGTTGGTTGTTTTTTTCCTCTTCAGGAAACTTTTCCATTCATTGTGGGTATTTAACATTTTCCTTTTTTCCCCAGACTTATGTCAAACTTGACAGATGCATCAAAGGGAAAGTAAATATTTTAATTTCTAGTAGTTCTTTTTTATTACTGAACTCGTCCCCTCTTTTTCTTGCTTCTAATCCTTTGCTTTTGATTCTATCTTCTTTTTTCTGTCTCTCATTCTGTCATTTAACCTTTATTTTCCTTCTTTACTTCTCGTCTTTCTTAATTTATCTTTAATTGTTCCCACACTAAGGTAGTGATTTTTTTTATTCCTCCAAAATACGTAATAGTTCTATTTCTAATTTTTTATTAATTTAAGCCTGAAAAATAATTTTGTTTTGTTTATTTTATTTTTTTAGGCTCAGCTAATCCTTCTCAACTTTCAGGATTATAGAGGGACAAGGTAGAGTCTCAGACTTCTGTGAAGGGAGTTTGCTGGCATTTTCCCACTATGAGAAAAAGGACCTGCACTGAAAAAATAAAACAGTAAAGGAAAATCCAAAGGGAAGAATCCTAGAGGAGCCCCTGGAGAGCTGAAAACTACCCTTCCCTGATGCGAAAGATGTGTCATTTACGTTGCTTTTAGCAGGTCACAATTGCTGTAAGGTAAGCCTTGTTTATTGATAATTTATTGTTTGTGGTTAATTTGGCAATGGTTCAGTCTGTTTGTAACTATTAATTTCAAAGGTGTGTGCTGCAAGGGAAAGGGAAGTTTTAAAAGTAGTGTTCCTGCTTGGAAAGTGTACCCTGACATACACAGAGCTTGGCTTTAGCATGATGCATCCTCGTGCTTTCCCTGCAAATGGAAGCGCCTGGTCATTAACACAGTGAGTCACAGTAATGTGTTATGATCTGATCTGGCATTTATAAGGAAATAGAGCATCGAGCCTTGGATACCTCTCCTCCAGGTCATTCGTCCTAGTGATAAAGAGAGTGCTTGCTCCCCAGAGGAAGCAAAGCTGCCCATTATGTCAGCTCACACCCTGGAAAAGGCTACTGATTTCGGTGCCTCTGCTTGTGATGTGCTCTCTAAACGGGGTCAGTGTTATAACTGGGAGGGGGGAGCAGCTTCAGCTGTGAGTGAGTGCTCAGAGAAATGGTATAACTGACTCTGTCAGAGATGAATAAAATATGTAGACAAGCTGGCTTGTTTTATATTCACTTTTTTTTTCAAAAAATACATATATAATGATTTGTTTTTTGGATCATTGATTTATATGTCAGACAGATGAAAAGCATAATTTCTATGATGCCTTTATCATTATTCTGACAGGGGCTGCTTTTAAGTTAAAGAGTGATAAAGAATGCCAACTTTTGACATTACTAGAACAGCCCTATCAGCTTTAATTTTCTTTTGTTTTCTTCTTGTCAAAGAAAGGCCATTAGAGATAAATTATGATCTCAAACTGGTTAATCTAGTGACATGCCTTTTTTTTCCATAAATTACCCCAGCCACCTTATAAAGTGTTATATAATCTCAGTGAGAAGCAAGCTACAGAAAGCAGAATATCCAAATATTCAATGTCATCAGTGTTTAGGCCAGAGGGTCTGAAACTACAGGTGAGTTGTCCACAGCTGAGGCATTGTGTCACATTGCACAGATAAATGTATGGAGCTATTTGTTCTGTTTGCCTGTGCTGCTGTGAGCAGGGTGTTCCTGGCATGCCAGGGGCCGCTAGAGTGTGCTCAATTCTAACTCAGATCAGCAGCACACACAGTGCTGCACGGGGAGTGCTCAGGGTTGCTGAAAGTTTATTTTTTTCCACTAAATTAGGGAGCTAGTGCTCTTGTCATTATAGATCAAAGTTAATTGACCTCACACCATTAACATCAGTGTAGTTTAAGGACAGTGTTGATACATAAAGCTGGAGAGTTTCATTTCGACCAGTCTGTGTGTCTACACTGGTTTCACATTTCAGGCGAGAAGTAGCTCTGCAGACTGTGAAGATTTCACACAAAAGTTTGTTTCTTTGGGTCATAATTGGGCTCTATTTTTTTTCCTGTTCCAAAGCTCTCTTTTCTCCCCCTTTTTTTAATTTTTCTTTATTTTTCTTCTTTCTACCAATTTACCCGTTTGATGAGTGTTCAGCCGCAGTGTTCTCTATAAAACACAGTTGACAGCTAATAATAATAATTTGCACCTCTTTAGCCAGGCACAGTCCGTGCTTTCAAAGTCTTTATAAATATTACCCAATCAAGAAGGCCAATATTATTCATGTATTTTGACAAGTAAACCAAACTAGAAAACAAAATCAGATAGTTTCCTTGAGACCACAAGACTGTGCAGAAGCCAAGAACATGTATCTTTTGACATCTATTCCTATGCTCAACCATAAAATGCTTGGGTTCTTCCAAATATCTATATGCATTATGATTAAAGGGTTATGATTAACATTCTTTTGGGAATAGATAATACGACTTCTTGATACTAGAAGCTTTCAAGTGTAATGTATCATCCTGAATATGTTATAATAGGACTGACACAAACAGAGAGTACACTAAAAAAAAATCCTTCCTGCAGCTCAGCTGGGTGCTAGCACAGATATATAAGGCAGTATGTGAAGTGTAAGAGAGAAACAAAGAATTGGCTAGAGAAAATGCTGGTAAAATCAGCAGAAAATGTAGAAAATTACAGAAAAAAATAAGAAAGGAAGAATGTGAAGAAAGACAAGTCAGGCTGGATTTATTTATACCCAGGACTAAATTATATATTGTAGATACTATATGCAGGATATAATAATTAGATTTTATTTGGCAAAATAAGGATCCCCCGAGTTTGAAATAGAATTAAAAATCATGTTTCCTATCACAATGTGTAGACTCTGCTGTCAGTCTACCCTGTTTTTAATGTATAATGGTAAGTGAATTGAAATATTCTGTATGTTTCTCTATTGTGATGTGATATATCAGTGTGTGTTGTAGCATATCATACAATATATCTGTGTGTTATCAGAAGTATTTGGAGAGCAAACTAATTGAGCAGTGAACAATAGCATACCTGTAGAAGGACAGAGCCCCCAAATAACTATACCATGCAGAGAGTTATTGTAAATATAATCACCCCATTCTTTTTGTTGTAGTTTGTGTTTGCAGTATCCTCTTTCAAGACTTTGGTGTCACAGAATAATTTGTTTAGTCACTTTCTGCCTCAGTGGTTCCATCTGATGGGGATTCAATTGATTTTTCACATCTCAGCATAAGATGGCCCAGACTGTGCCCTCTTGCCTGCGAGTGTTTGGTGGCACCAGGAGAAAGGGATGTCAAGAAAAATGCTTTTAGGACGAGAGCAATGAAGATGGAATACCACAGAGAGCTTTAAGGTTTCATGGAACTGCAGATGTTTTTTATCTGAGCAGTTCAAAATGTGGATTTTGTACAGAAAGATGCTTTGTTCCATAAAATCTTGCCTTCTTGTTTAAAACATTTAGAGAAAGTGTGTTACTGTTCCTTAGTTTGAAGCTGCATTTATTTCCTTTTATAGCAACATTTAAAACTCAGCATTTTAAGCATGAAATGAATTGATATTATTTTCCTAATCCTATTAAAAGATACCCCTGGGAAGTATATCTCTCCTGGGAAGAGCAGAAGGGCAGGGACAGATGTGGGAGCAAAGCAGTTGATGCTGTTTTGGCTGAGAATTAACTTTAATAAAGTATTATACTACCAGACAGCATATTTGTATTAACTGCACTTAGTTGATTTCAGGGCACTTAAAACTTCTGAGCAAACTGAGAATAATAATGCATTCTCCTTCTGTCATTGCTGCTCTCCTTTGCATCTCAGTTTCCTAAATGAAATGGTAGTAGAGAGGCTAATACGACTGTAATGGCAAAATAGGTACATGAAGTGTAGTCATGAAGGCCTATTGCAAGGACTGGGGGTGGATTATTTGTGGGTTTCCTCTAAGACTAGATGTAATCCCTCTCTGCACATGATAAACAATAATGTTCATAAGCATTGCTTGCTTTTTGATAGTGTTCCAATCAAATCAACCCTCATTTGGTTCATTTGAAGCTCACAAGGACCTGACTTGGCCCCTGGAGAAGGTAAATTCAGGCGTTTTGACATGAATCCTGACAAACTGGGCTGTGATACTCTTGTGAGGGCCTTTATGGTGCATAGGAATTGTGTTTCTTTCCTCAAAGAAGGAACTCCAGTTAATTTACAAGAAAGACCTTCCTAGGCTGACAGCAGACAAGACTGGTAAAACGAGCTCTGAAATAGGACGCCAGGAAAGAAAGGTGCTAAAACTTCTTAACTACTTAAGCCTGCTTCAGAGATAGTAAGAGAGAAAAAGGCATAGTTGCATGAAGGGCAAAATAAAAAAAAAAAGTTATTTTTAACGATTACAAATGAGGGGATACCTCAAGTACTTTGGCTGCATAATGGGAACTGGCTGTTCCTTCTACTGCTGGAATCTTGAACAATATGGTGAAGGAATTCAAATTCCTAGTACTTGATATAAAACCAAATCTTGTAGTTGTGATAGAAATAGGGTGGCCCCATAGCTGTGATACACTCTGCGTTAAAGAATTGAAAGGTACAAGCTGATTAGGAAAGTGAGAAATATATACGTGGGCAGTGAGAGAGCATTGTCTGTTAGTGAAATGAAAAATGGAACCACCAGGAAAATGCATGTTGAGAAATATCCAAGGTTTGGAACTGGATAATAATATACATTTTGTGAGGTGGGGTGCGGATTAAGCGCAGGAAGTAGTAGTGGAATTTCTGTGATCATGGAAAACTTTAATTTACCCAGACTAAGTCCAAAAAATATCCATTGAAAAACCATCTGCTTGAATACTGTAAGTTTTTTCCCCAAATTTATTTTCCAATAGAGTCAGGTCTTGGAAATTCTTTGAAGTAAATTAAGGTAGAATTTTTTACCAAACCATCAGTGAACTAGCAAAAACTAATGATGCACTATGCGTAGTTTCACTGAACAGCAACACCTAAAGGGTCTGGACATAAAAACTACACTTGGAGCAGATTCAGTTTTGTCCAAATCTCTCTCTGAGAAATGTAAAAGATAGATCTATGCTTCGGGGGCCTTAGAAAGGCAAACTGAAAAACTGAGGCTGTTGAGCGAGCGCTGGGAAGCTTACAGATTTGAATGGGGAGGAAGCATATAATAACTCTGAATCAAAAAAAAAGTTTTAGCAGCAAGCAAGATAATACTAGTAGGAAAGAGAATAGATCTCCCTGGAATGAGAGTCATCTTAAACTGTGTGTTAAAAGTAAGAAGAGAACCCAGAAGGAATGCAAAAGGGGATTGATTAGGAGGAAGAATTATGCCCTGGAGGTTAAAAGATACAGAACTGAAACAAGAATGGCCAAAAGCTGTGTTAAACCAGACTTTCCTATTCATTTCAGTTCCCTGCAGAGCTCTTCAGCTTTGCAAACAAAAATTGAACCAGGAGGAAAAATTCTCATCCTATGCCTTTTCCAAGGAGCATGCTCACGCTAAACAGAGGGGTGTGTTGATAGCTTTAAACAACACCTCATACACCTGAGTGCATATTCCTTGTTATTGAGAAGTGCTCAGAGAGGGACTGTTGTCCCAATACTTCCTCATGCTTTCTCTCTTTGTCAAAATCCGCACCACAGTGTGTTTTGTAAGAACCTCTTCAGGGGGCTTGTATTATTTTCTAGAATATCAATTAAAATGTCTTAACATAGGCCCTCTGGCTTGCAATTCAGGCAGTTAAGCTATACAGGACTTGCATGTGGCATTTCTGTTTAAAGACGTTTGAGACCTAAATACTGTTTTTCATGTGAACACTATGGAGGCCTGGTGCTCTTCATATCCAGAGGGGCTTTCTGAGTGTGAATCTATGGGTATGGGCAGAATTAATTGTTATTGCAATTACTCTAAGATGCTAATAAAAGCTTTGCCACCTAAAGTGTCAATTTTAAAAACTTAATCTTTTATCTGAGAGTTTTCAAATGAGCGTATTGTGAATTCTAATTGAGGGTAAACAGGTCAAAAGACTGCAAGCTTTGATATGCTGTGAGCAAAAAGAGAAGTTACCACTATTTGTTTTCCATATTATTTCTATAACATTGTGCAATAGTATCTTCATGTCGCTCTTGTACACTCTGCTGAGTGTATACCTGAAGTTTACAGCACCATTGTAAATATTTTTAAGGAAGGACCAGAACTTCAGCTCCCTTGCTCCTGTGATATAACCACAGTTTCATCTGCACTGCTTCTAGGTCTGTAATGTGCTTTTTATCTGAAAAAAATAGTGGATTAAAGAGAACTAGGACTATAAAACATGCCTTGTAAACAGTATTATTTCAGCAATGCTGATCATAATGTTAAAGTACAGAATTAGGGGGTTGTTCTCCTTTGTTTTGTTTGGCCTTTTAGGTTTGCTCTTTACAAAAATTACGAGATTTTGAAATCAATCATGCAAATATCATAGATTTTCCAGTATATCTGCCCTTCCTTAGCTCCTGTTTCTCTGAGACTCATATAAAATGTGACTGCTTTTTTTCCCTTTATTTTCTACCCTTAAATATTGTAAATCAAACACTCAACACATTCAAAACGTATCAGTCCTTTGAATCTTCCTGGAAGACTCCCTACTGTGCTCTCTGAATTTTTAAGCTCTTCAGCATCTCACATGACAAGTGTGTTTTCTTCCAATGGACACGTGCACTGCACAGTCTGTCGGCTTTTCCCCAGCGCTGTCGCTCAGAACGAACTTCAGTTTTGCCCATGTCAACTTATTTTTGAGCACTGGAAGTGTTCAGGTCTTTCTCAATGAATCCTGGAGCCATAATTTTTGCATTGGAAGAATAAATGCAAATTACTGTAGCCCCTTGGTTGATCTTTGCTTACATTCAGCTTTGCTTGCAGGCTGGAGTCACCCGGGCAGGGTGTGTTTTGTTTCAGGCTTGCTCTGTGTGCTTCCTCCAGTGATCCAGCCACGTCAAACATTTCCTTTTGAGGGGGAAGAGCTGGAATTTCCCAGGTGTCTCACAAAACGTTTAATGAAGTGTGTAGCACAACCATTTCATTACAACATATTGTGTACTTTTGCCTTTAATAACTGCATTCCTCTTCTAAGATGTCTCTATAGCTTTCAAAAATGAATTACAGTGGTATTATTTTTCTCAGAATATATTTTTCCATGACAAGAGTAGCACTTTCCTAAACTATTGTATTTATTAGCAACCTGTTACCCTCTGACACTACTGTCATTTTCATCAGCTTGATAAAGTGAGTATCATTTAAAATCTCTTTAAAAATTATTAAACCAGTTTTACTGGTTTCCTTTTTTTTTCATTTATTTTTTTTCTTATTCTGATTGGATGGCAGTCAAAAAATCAGACTTTCTTGAGGGTGAAATAATTTCCTGTGGTGGTACAAAGGAATTATCCTGTCCTGAAGAAGCACAGGACAAATTAGAATGTGTTCTCTGTCTCCAAGCCAAAAGATGAAGCTCTGTGCTGTTATTCCTGCTACTGCTTCAGCTTCAGGAAGAGCTGCTGCTTTTGCTTCTTTCTCCTTCATTGCTTTTGCATATTCCTTTCATCTACTGCATTTTTCTCTCCAGTGAAGCTGTGAAGTTATGTATCAAGCTTGTATATAGATGGGGACGAACTTGTTAATTAATTAACTTTGTGAATTAATTAATTTTGTTCATGGCAGGTGAATTTTACCCTGTTAGAGGGATATCATAGAATCACAGAATGGTTTGGGTTGGAAGAGACCAGAGAGTTCATCCTGTTCCAACCCCCTTGCCATGGGCAGGGACACATTTTACTTGACCATGTTGCTCAGAGCTCCATCCAACCTGGCCTGGGATAGGGCAGACACAGCTTCTCTGGGAAACCTCAGTGCCTCACCACCCTCCTAGTAAAGCATTTCTTCCTAATACCTAATCTTCTAAGGATGGCATCATGGAATTTATCCCTTAAAAGAGAAAACAAAACATAAAATCATAATTAATACATTGACTCCCTGTACCTTACAGTACTTCTGCTTTAAGTAATCATTCCTAATTTAATAAGCAGTTTTTAAAAAACAGTTAAATAGTTAGTGGTGGCCAGAGCTGTGAATTAGTTACCATTGGCACCTCTAAGCTTAGCTGTGGAATTAAAGGCAAAGAGATTGAACTGCCTTTTGATCCAAAAGTCATCCTTCTGAAATATGCTCTTACATCTTTGGAGAAATCATGTGTGACCTAGTTGCAGTGGACAGGGATAGGATGCATACTACTTCCAGAGAGGTCCTTTCAGTTCAATCCTGTGCATTGTGCATCCATTATGCAAAGCTTCACCCATTGCGTAATTCAAAGGAGTTAAAAGATTTAATATCAAAATAATTTTATTTCTCATATATTTGCATAAAACTCTTAGAACAAACTACTTATTTTTTAAAATCTTGATTTATTCCCTATACCTTATTTCTGTCCTTGGAGAAGCAACCGTAATTCTATATGGAAAATAATCTATAATTAAAGCAATCTGCAATTAGCCTGATAGCAAACTTTGTCCATTGCTATTGTACATCAATATTTCCGTAGTTTCTGCTGATATCTCCCTCATTTAATTAATTCCTACAACTGAAGAAAAAAAAACTTACAAAATCTTCTATCATTAACAATCAAGGAATTATGTCAAGCAAATAGAGAAAGAAAGAAAGCTGTTTCCTCAGGCAAGTCAGAGACAAGGGGGATGTGAAAGCACTGGAGCATTCCAGGTCTACCAAAAAATGAGAACTTGTTGAGTGGATGGTTCACATCAGCTGGAGATGAGCATCTCTAGAGACAAATAGGCAGAAACTGCAGGAAACAGCTTTTTTTTTTCATGCAGGGATGCAGGTAACAGGGCTGAAACAGGCTTCTATAAATCAGAAATAAAGAGGACAATGTAGGTGAGATCTGTGCAAATTAAGTTTTTCTAACCATTTGTTAGAATGCTTCATGTAAAGCAAAAACAAACCCAAAGACCCCCAGTTTCTGGCTATCAAACAGAACCAGCTCAGAAAACAAGAAAACTGCAGAAATCCATCTGAGGCTGTGGGCTTCAGCAAGGGGGTGATAGAGGAGAAACCTGATTCAGAAGGAAGGCTCACAAGGAGTACCAAAATGGAGCTGAGCACATCTCTAGAATCATGACATAGCTATCCAAGGCTGCTTTTTTTTCTTCCTTTTTTTTTCCAAAATGAAATTGTATCTTTATTTTCCGTTTCCCTAATTAAATTTCCCTGTATTAAATTCCTTATCCTTAAATGGAGTACTTTTTTCACACTGTCTTTGATCTGAGCAGCAGTTTTATGGTTTTTAACCTGGATTTATCTTTCTGAATGCTTTGCCAAAAGCAGCTGACACTCCTTTACAAATCATAAGGTAACTAATATCAAATCTTCTTCTCTCATTTGTGACCTGAGTCCAGAGAAATTCTAGTGGAACTTACAGAGTGTGAAGCCAATGCTTCCATGTATTTCAAGTAAGCTAAAGGTAAATTTCTATTTCAATATAAACATAATCTTGCCCTCCACCCCTCCCCCCAAACTACAACACCAGCGAAGAATAAAATAACAAAGGAGTTGATCTTAAGAGTTACATCAGTCAAATGGTGCTCCAAAGCAAGGGAGCAGCTCAAATACAATTTTAGCACCTCTGCCTTTCAGAACTCAGTTGGATGTAATGTCTACATCAAGGAACTGACAGAATGAAGCTAACTGGTGTGAAAAAAATCCACTCCTTCTGAAGAAGCTTCTAAATACCAGTTGTCTAAATCTATTGATAAGCAGGGATGCATTATTAATGAAGCCTGCAGCCTGCCTAGTGCTGCTCAGATGGTTCAAGCATTTAGTAGGAAATATTTCTGTGAAGTGCTGCACAGAATAATGACAGTGTCTGTCTTAAATCGAACAAATGACTGTAGCAAGCTCTGGGGAGGCTCAGAGCAAGCAGATGCTTTCCAAGTGAAAGGCAGTGGGGTACCACCTGCTGTAGGCAGGCAGGCAGGAACAGTCCACTAAATATTGACTTGTTAATAATTCAAGACAACAGGAACCCCTAGCTCCTCATGCATGGCACTGCCCCTTCATCATGTGGCTTTTCATCACCCTAATGAGCTACTTGAAGAATCAGACACTGAAATGCCTTGCAGATATTCCCCCAAGACTGTGACTCAAGCTGCCATAATTCTGAATAAGAAGTTGTTGGCAATACACAAAATCACAAGAATTTCAAAAATGGCAGGATCAGTGCTTTAGCTAAATATTGCTGCTTGCTGCATGTTGCTGTGTATGGACTCGGTCTGCATCTTGTACAGCTCCTGGGGCAGAACGTCTGTCTTTTGTGATATTTCTCTGGCCAAAAATAATTGACATTCTGGCTTTTTAATGGTGTATAATAGTTTCATTTCCAACAAGGAAAATCTGCAAGGCATTACTTGCAACTGGGATTCTCAATTAATACTCTCAAAAACAGATTTTGGTTTTGTATTAGTATGTGTTTGGGAGGGACTCTCCACAATTCCTACCTGCATCATGGATGCTAAATCAACATTTTCAAATGTTCAGTTAAAATATCTGAAATTGAATAACCCATTGACAACAAATAACCCCTCAAAAGTCAGCAAAGTTTCTCTGCAGATTTTATGGGCTTCTTGTTTAGCTATCAACAGCAGTTTGTCCAACTGGAGCACTGTAGTTTGCTGGTGAAATGCAGGAACTCCTGTATTTGCAGTATATATCCTGGTGATTATTCTGCTGCTTCTCTTTCAAGATACAACCTTAACCAAACCTTCCCATTCATTCCCTGTTTTTGAGTCAAGACATTTTTCTCCCCCCTATATATATATATGTATATATATTTAAATTTTGGAATTACTCTTCTTGTTTGCATGATTTTCCCAGGTGTCCGAGTTATCACTCAGCTCCCTGACTTCTTTGCAAACTTTACAGGGTATTTTGCTGCACTTAATCAAGCTGCCTCCATGAACAGTATTAATAATTTCAAATTGAATGTGGTAGACTGTTGATAAAGCAAGTGATTATCTATGAGGAACTTAAAATTACATCAGGCTTGCTGGTGTTGCTATGGTGTTGCTTCCTTTTGTCACCATCATTAAAAGTGTCTTGTGGCTTTCCAGCACTGAGCACAAAGCTTTACATGAAAGAGCCATGAGTGTGTGTGACTTTCTCTGCTGCACTGTTGAGTTTCTGCTTATGGCCTTACAAATTTTTGGCCAGGATTTAGAAAATATCCTGGGCTCCCTTACTGAACTAATTGAAATTGCCTCCACACCTCCACAAACATCATGGTTTTTTCTGTCTTTTGTGTTTTTGGAACATTTCAGCAATCTGTACTGCTCTTTCAGTGGTGGCTGGTGCTTACTGGACCAGATGGAAGTGATGTGTGTGAAATCACTCTGTAAAGAGATCTGGGAATTTAAAACTGCAAACTGTCGTCTTTTCCTGGATATTGTTTGGGTTTTCTTGAGAAGTTCAGTAGGATAGATAATATCTTTTTAATATCTTTTATTTTCTTTGCAGGGATGGGAATATGTGGGGTTTATTTCAAGTAAAATCAATAGTTTAGGAAAGCCTGTAATGCATTTCTCCTTTCTTTGCCTAGGACACTGCTTTACATTGTCACTGTAGTAGTTTATTTCTGTTTGTATTGTTATTTTAGGTTTTCTGCTTCTCAGCTGCATCTATTGCAGAAATAGCTGTGATAAAGTTGATACATCATAAATTACGTAGGGAGATGAGAGACTCTACTCTGCAAAAGTACATTGCCCAAATACATAGAGTAGGGCTCTTCTGTCCCCACCCCTCTTTTGAGATTGGGAGGAGATAGATGTTTTCAGTACTGCTGGCAAATCCTCATCTCAGCTCCTTGACAGTTACAGCAAAGTTTGGTCTGTGTTGTTTCCCTGAGCTGTTCAGCATCTTTCCCTGAATGAGGATATCAGTGCTCCTTAGCACTGTATCTGTAGCTGCCATTGCAACACTGAAGCAAATATTACACTTTCTTCTTCCCCCAAACCAAAATTGCTTCTGCTACACAGAATATCTGCTCTTTGTGTGCAAAGTAGTAATAGTATGAGCTTTTATTGAAATAATTTTTTGTTGCTTAGACAAAAACCTGTTTTATGATAGATCAGTTGTCTGGTCAGATGATATTTCTAGAGAGTATAATTTCTTCTGCAGCTTAAAAATCTCTTTATCCTGATTGCTAGTTCTGGGATAAACTTGAAATTCCACATTGACCTGCTAGAGTGTCCTAGATATTTCTTTCTCTGTTTTGCTAAGCAGACATTACTGGTTCTTCCAAAAATGGTGCATATTCCCCATGACTTCAGATAAGATGAAGATTAAAAAAGTCAAAACTGCTCATGAACAGGTACATGTAAAACCAGGACCAGATGTGTATTTGTATGATGTGGATAGCTGTAAAACTTGAAGATACTGCCAGATGAGAATACTAATTTTTATGCACTTGCTTACATGTACATTTTGGAGGTGGCCACAGGTGCTTATATTTTGCAGTTTGAAAATTATTTTATATTTGAGAAAACCAAGTATTTAAAATCCAAGATCAGAGGTTAGACTACAACAGAATACAACTGGGTAACAGTAGGTCACAGACCCATATAAGAAAACTACCAACTAGATTCAGCTCCTTTTCTCAGAGCTCATTTTCTTGGTGGGAACAGCTCTTGCTTCCTGTCCTTGCTCCTTGAACTTAAGCAAACAGACAGGAAATATAGCCCAGCAGTAGGCTGCAATATATCTAATTTTTATCTCAACCTCTGTCTCCCCTCCTGGCAAGAAGAGAAGTTGTGTTTGTCATAATAGCAAGGATGAATGACTATATGGGTTCCATGGACAAATTGAACATTTATTCATATTCAGCTATGTTGTTCAAAAAGACTTATAAAATAGTTTATAACTGAGTGCTTTTACTTCATGCTAATAAGTGCACTATGGGTAAAATACAGTTGAGGAGCTGTGTGGCCAACTCTCCTTTCTGGTGAACCACCTGGCACCTGCACAGAGCTGTCTGGATACATCCTGCCTTTGCAGACAGCAAAGCAAAGCAAAACTGATAAGAAATTTTCAAGCCTGAAACTGAAAATTTCATCCCAAATTTCATTTTCAAATAGATGTTACTTTCAATGTGTATGACTACAAAGTGGCAACTACATGTTTTTCTTGCCTACAATGGTATTACTAAACATTGATCACTTTTCTGCTTTCTAAATTAAGCCGTGGAATAAACAGCAATCTGGTTTTCTCAAAATGTTGCTACGTGTTGTCACATCCTGAGATGTCAACAGAATGTGTGACACTGCTGAGGAGCTGTGTGCATACAGTTTGCATGTTTCAATATGCTTCATGAGTAGAAGCAATAAATTGCCGAATTCCTCACCAACACTGCCAAACAGACAGGATTTAAGGAGGAGAACATAATAGTGTGATTCAAGAGTGCCTTTGATCATGGGAAGCTTAGGCTTTTGAAATATCTTGCAACTGGCTAGCTTAGAATGAAATTTTTAAAGGCTGCAAGGATCTTAAAACCTTCAAAGGTGTGCTTTCTGTCAAAAATGGCTGTGATTGCTCTGCTATGTGAGGCTTTGCTAACAGGAGAAATGCTTGCCTGGTACATCAACATTAGCATCTCTGAATGCCAGAAGTGCTGTCAGTAAATGAGTTTAAATGCCCATTGAGCTCTGTAGCCCTGCCAGGTTCCCATCAGTGCAGCTACCTGGCAAGTATGTTGGGGTAGAAGCTGCAAGGGTCTGGGGGTAAGTACAGCTGGCAGACAAGACACCATCCACCACTGAGTGTCTGTTTGGAATCAGAAATTGCAGAGGCAGGAAGTTAATCGAGTCTGAACTAGGCATTTCTTACAATGTTTCACTGTGTTTTTAAGCAAGCAGAAAATAAAGCCCTCGTTTTCCAATAGCTTTAGTAAGAACAGAAACAACACTCCAAAATCTCTGCCAAAACATCAGAGTAATCCCAACACACTTTTCGCAGAAGGGAAAGTTGCTGAAAAGGGAACTGACTAAAATATGCCTTTTTATTAATTCAAACTTTTTCTGTGATTAAAATTGTAACTAGTTTTCCTCTACAAAACCAATTTTGCTTCATCTGCAGTTACTCATGTGAGCACTCCTTTGACAAAGGAGAAAAACATTAGTGGGAATCCTGCATTGTGGCAGTGCATGAGATTGCATCTCCTCAGTGACGCTGCCCTACTGCACACCATCTGTTGCTCCATTTAAAAAGTCTCTGTCCTGCCCTTCCTGACATCCCTGCTGATTTCATTACTTTTGTTTCTCTCTGAAGAGAGAATATGGCTACAGAATGCAATGGGTTAGGAATGCATATATTCAGTGCCACCTCTCAAGCTGATCTAATTTTTCTTTAATTATCTGGACTCTCCAAGTCCAAAACCAAAAATGTCCACAGATTTTATGCCATTAGACATGCAAATGTTTGTGCTGATTTTGCAGAGAGGTTGACTAATAAGTTGAGGGGCTTTTAACTGGAAAAGGAGTGAGCTGTTTCTACCACAACAGATTAAAGAACAGTCCACCCTGTTGATAATGTGTCCATGTCCTAGTCCTAGTGCTCAGTTGTTCTATGGCCTTGAGCATGTCCCTTCCTCTCTTCCTCTCTCAGCCTTCCAGGCATATGGCCTTATTTAAATTATTTCCATGGACTGAATTGTATAAGCTTAAATGCACACTGAGAACCTGATTTGCTGACTTGTGGGGCAAGAAAATAACACCCAGGATTCCTGACCAATGCAAATAAAACCATGTAGATGGAGAGGTACTGTCTCAACTAAGTTAGAATATGTATGTTCAAATTAATTTTTTTTCCATGTTTGTTAAACATTAGGAGCTACAGGATCTCTTCTTTATTCTAGTAAGCAAAATGAAGCAAGGAAAAGTTATGTGGACTAAAATTCTTGGTACCTAGATGTTCTCTGTGAGAGCCTTCACAGGAGGCTCTTGAGGGGCTTGACTTGTGCAGCTCTGCAGAGCATAACGTGAGGAAAACATTGCCAGACACTGCTGCACCCACAAGGAGACAGACCTGCAGAGCCTTTCAGTCCTGATTTGTTGATTAACAGGCATTTGGGGATGTGAAAAGAGCAGAAAGCCTTTTCCACACAGGTATCTGTCAAGGGAGTGAGAGTGGAGAGTGTGATGCAGTGTAAGCATCATAGAGAATACATTAGCTCTAGCTGTAGATAAACAGATTTACCATCAGTGGTGTTGCAGCTCTAATGGTCTAAAGGCAGAAATGAGGCAAGGCTTTAGGAAGAAAGAAGTATCTCCCATTAGGTCTCCAGTACAGAGAAGCTTTCAGGTGCTTGGATCTCTTCCTCACACTTCCATAACAAGGTAGAAATCATTCCAGCAAGGGCTGGAGCCCTGACAGCTGCTAAGTGGGGAAGTGAGGCCACCTTTCCTCCACACAGAGGAGGAAACAGCAAATAGGCAATGTCAGGAGACTTCTAAGCAAATGGAAGCTGAAGCTCTGTCCTTGGAAAGGTGATATAAGCCAGGATATATACTTTATTAAAAATCTTTTACATTTAAAAAGTCTTAGGAGATGTCTCTTTGCAGTGACTGTGTAGTTTAGTGGAGTTGGTTAGATATTCTACCACCTCAAAATCATGTCGTTTTGGTTTGGAAAAATGCTAATTCCTGTTCTAGAAAATGATTATCATCTTTTCCAATCATTAGCAAATCGCTGCCTTACTAACACCTTCCCCCTCTGGCTTTTAAACAACATATTGGTTGTAAGCTACCTTATAATGCAGTAGGAAACTTGCTGGCTCATAAAAGCACTGAAGTACTGTTTTCATGACACGAGATAAAATACCTTGAACTCATTATCAATTTTGTTATGTTAGACCTGAGATCACATTATGTTAATTCTGTCTCTTTCATTTTCTTTTTTTTTCCCCCCCCAGCTCTTGCTCAGGACTGTCACTTTATTGCAACTCTCAGAAGTGACTGGGTGTTTCTTTCAATGAACAGATCTTCCTAAATGATCTGTTTTAATACAATTCTTCCTTTCCTTAGCAATATTTGCTATTTGATACTACCTTTAATAATACGTTGAGAAAGAAAATTTTAGCAGCAAAGGCAATTGGTCAGTGAGAACATGACCATGGTATTTAACCTGGTTCCATGTTCCATTATAAAATATTCTTACCAGAAGGAGGAATCTTACTGTTTTTTTCTCATTTTCCTTTTAAAGAACTAGTGCATTTTTAAGTATGTCTTAAATAAGTTTGTAATTTTTGGCATCTTAAGGTGCCAGAGCAGAGAAATGAACCATAAATGAGAAACATCAAAAGTAGCTTAGAATTTTTTTTAATATTAAAGCGATGAATCACAGGCCAAATTAACAAGTGAAGGAATCTGCCTATAATGAAATCTTTTTTTCTAACATAACACTTCATTATAAAGGGAGTTTTTCTATAATAGTAGCAAGTGTAATTACATTTTTATATATAATTAGGACATTATTATCATTTCACCATATCAAAGTTCATTATAAGACATCTCCAATGCATTTTTCATAGAGCAAAAATAAAAAGAGAACAGGGGTCCTTCAATTAGACTGGTATAAGGACATCCACAGAGACTGAGGGAAGCTGATCAAACAGCTTAGCCCAAAAGGGACCAGGTAGAAACTCATTGCTGCTCTGGCACAGGGAAGTTGTGTTTTCACATATCCTACTTGTTATTAATTATACTCTTCACCTTTCTCATATTACACTACATTGTTTGAGACACAAAAATGCTTTTAAAATTGTAATCAACCGAACTGAATGTGGAAGATATGAAATATCTTTCTTCTATGAATACAGATATTCATGAGGTCATGAGATCTCCTCTGTCTTCTTGTGCACGTGGCTGTTATGCTCAGGAAGATACACCTCTGTCACCAGAAGGACATGCAGATGGAGTGCATGTGAGGTGATTCATCTTTTAGATTAGTTTCAAAGTGTTTAGGTTCTCTTTACTTTCTAATTTGAGAAACTATTTGACCCTTTCCTCTTTCAAAAATCCTTTTCTTCCTGAGTAGGATGAGGATTAAGGAGCTACTTAGAATTGACACAAGAACAGTCAAATGTCATGCTGATTATTACCTTGTATATTCCTTGAACACTGGTAAAACTATGCATAGTTTGATTGTGCCCCTCTTAATTTCCTAATGCTGTAGAATTTTGTTTGCTGATTCACCCACATACATAAATCCCTATATGCTTTTCTAGTCAACAGAATAGGTGTGTTCTGCTCCTTTAAAATGCATGTAAAATGTCTCTGGCAGAACCATAGGCTGGACAGTGTTTAATTTTAAATTGGCATTAGGGACTGTATTACATCCCATGTATCTATTGGTCTAGAAGCAGGAGAAGGGTAGGTTAAATCACACATAGAACAGGAAATGGAGTATTTCTACTCTGGTTTGAAGCAACACATTTCAGACTTGCATTTTGGAGAAACTGTTTTCAGATCTGCAGGCTCTTGCAATGCTTCTGTATGGCAGAGGTTGGAGATGAAACCCCATCACACATTCCCCAAAGCCCTGGCTGCCCACAGCCCTTCTGCTCACCTGCCCCAAGCTGACAGGCAAATGCAGGGCTGAGAAGAAGCTCAGTCCTTCTTTAGAGCAGTAGTATAACACAGGTGTAACATCCCTAAAACCAGATGGATGTTCTTAAGTTTCATTTCTTCCCTTTTTGACTTTCTCCTTTCTTTTCTCTCCTAGCAATTTCCATTAATTATTTACATTTAGCTTGGGCTTATCTCCTGTTTGCTCGTTGTCCTCTTCTCACTTCCTTTGGAATTCAAACCCTTCTACACAATCATCTACAGCCAGCTGTATTATCCTCCCTGACTTTGCCAGATATCACCAGGTTTTTTGTCTTTTCAGGACAAAAGTTAAACTATAGTTGTTAAAATTCAGGTAACAGTTTTTAGGGATCTGCCAGTTCTTCTACAGGACACAAGAATTGCTGCAAGATTTAAACCAGAAAACCATAGCTTGAAGTAAAAGTTCTAATCTCAGTTCCATTGCTAATACCACAGGCACAGCAGTTTAATTATAAATAATTACGTGTATTTTAATGGGGGTTGCATTTCTGACCGAGAGAGCAAAGCATTTAGGGGGGTTGTCCTCTATCTTTCACTTTCATGGAGGTGGATTTCTCTGCCCAAGTGAAATCTTTCTGAAATCACTGGCCCATGTTGGAACCATTGGGCTTCTCCCAATTTTACTGGACCCTGTGAGACAAGACATAAAAACACAGAAAGGAGAAAAGACTGAGGGTAAGAATGGGACCTCCCACGTACATATGTAGACAACTTCTGTAAGTAACAAGTCTCCGCTAACCTCACAGTTGTCTTTGGGGCTCTCTGTCACTGCATAAATGATTTTTGAAAGAGATCTAGAAGGAAAAGAATTTTGGAAGCCTCAGCTTCAACTTATGCTGCATCTTTGTCTGACAGGGGCTGCTCAAGACCACTGTAAAGCTTTTAAATTATTGCTGCTACTTCAGAAATACGGAGACACTCCTTCCTAATTTACCAAATCAGCAAAGACAAAATAATGAAAATATTGCCTGCTTTGTAGTGCCATGTGAGTGAGGTTTGGATGACTTAGGAAATTAAAAACCAGTGAACTACTATATACTGTATTTACTAAGAGACTTCTTTTAAGTGCTTGAAAGAAATAAGCGTGTCACTTCACCTTAACCTGGTGCAAACCAGGTGAATTACCATTTTTAACATATCATAGCATATACAGATTCAGAAGTTAAGCAATTTTCCTATTTTATTAATCACATAGAGTTCAATTATTTTGTTCTGCTCACAGCCAGGAAAAAGATAGTGATGTGGAAAACTCCCAGGCTTCCTAAACTCCTGCTGTGCCTTCTCTCCACAGCACTCTTCGCCTTGCAAAGTAGTTTAATTATTTGAAAAAAATAAAATACTGATTTTTAGAGGGAAGAAAAAAGACATAAAAATTATTTGGTATAGAGCAAAGATGTGTGAGACCAACCATGAGAGGAGGAAGATAAAACTTCTGTGTCATTATATTCCTTTATTTCTGACAGAGTAAGGCAACGGATGATGTTTGTGATAAGTCTGTGAAGTGTTTGTAACAGGGTGATGTGAGGCTCTGCTGCAGCCTGGGCAGCTGAAGCCAAATAATCACATTACTGTAATGCTGCTCCTCCTGCAGGGCCCTTTGCTCCAGGGCTCATCAAGGCACTGGCCATGGCTGCAGGATTTCAGCTTGGAGTGATCCATGCCCAGAAAGCTCAGAGAGTGTAAAGTAGGCTCTTGTCTGTTTGAAAGACTGTCAGTGTCCCCACAACCACTCACCACTGCAGAGCCTTTCACAGTATTTATGCAGCAACTGTTTGGCCTTTGGTCTTTTCTATAAAAGGTTTTTTTTTTGCACTCACATAGATACGTGGTGGCAGCACCGTGAGTTTCTGGTGCAGGAGTGCTGAGCTGGAGGAAATCAAATCTCAAAGACCTCAGTAACATGCTGAGAGTCCAAATTTCTTGTGCAGAAACTTCTAACACCTGGACTTCTTCCTGATATAATTTGAGTTTAATTTTCTGTGACACTGAGCATTGACACATCTCTTGTTAGCTGCAGTTGTGAGAGGCCAATATCTTTTAGACGAGGAAGGAGCAGGAGGAGAACAGAAAGAGAAAATATAGACCTAGATTTCCAAAATGCAAGGAACCTAAAATGAAGACCAATAAAAATGTTTAGGCAAAACTTCTGTCTTGGCTTTGCCTCTCTGTAAAGTAAGGATGGTAACAAATACATCCCTCAAAAACTGGTTTTATGAATTTTAGTATTGGTTAAAGTCCTGAAGAAATATTCTCTCTTCTCTTTAATGAAGTTCTTGGGAAGAAAATTAATTTAGTGTTAACATTATTCTGTCTGTCTTTCCTTTTTCTAGAGAGATATTCCTGTCCCTAGTAAAAGGTCCCTTTTGCACTTGAAATGTGGCAACATGAAATTTCACCTATGGGAGCTTCTCAAACACAAGTATTAACACAGCTCTTTGCAAACTTAGGCAGGTATCTGTGACTTTTTTTATACTTCCTTCATATCCTGGAATTTTTCTTTATGACCAGGAGTGTTAGAAGAAATTTATTTCAACAAAAATGTGATACTGCTGAGCTTGATGAACCTTTCATGATTGGGTAGTACAGGCCTGTAGCTCTTCCTGTAGCCACAATTTGTGGTGTGTCCATCCTCAGGAGCTACTCCGTGCAGAAATACACCTGTGCAGGGAGGGTAGGATGGATATGGGAAAGGAGCAGCATAGAGCACCCATCAGTGTTTTGTCCACCAGTTAAACCTTATTTCTGACATCAATTTCAGTCAATTAAATTTTCATTGTATTCTTTCTTTTACTGGTCTTGATCTTTAGACAGTCTCAAGATCACAGTAAGCAACTTCTGTTTTTTGGAGGAGAGAAGGTACCTTTTTAGATCATTAAGGCCAGAGATATCCCCTACTGTTGGCATTGTGCTTTCCTAGGAACACGTTCAGCCTGAACTGTTTGTTTTGGTGTTGACAATAATGTGTTTCTTGTGACTGTTTCTCTTGGGACCCCCTCTTCTTTCTCTTAGTGCCCAGTACAGCCAATCTGCCAGTGCTCAGCCAATGAGGCATTTCTCAAAACATTCCCAAACTTGCTACAAATGCACTGGCAATTATTATGTTCTATGAATCCTCACCCCAGTTTTGACCAGCTGAATCACTGTTCAAGTGCAGGGTATGCATTGCCTCAGGTATTATAATAGGACAAACAATCCATAAAATAAACACAGAAGAAGAAATAAAGTCAGTCAAAGCATAATGCCTTAGAAAAAAGCTATTAAAAGATTACTGAGAGGTGCTTCAAGGACTGTAATGTGTTAGACGTACTAGAAATAGATGGAATGAATCAACTGATGCCTTAAATGTTATCAGTATAAGCAAGTGGAAAAGCTCACTGAAGAGACACAGCCCTTGAGCTGGATAAGCAGCATGACAACTGGTGAAAAAAACTAACAAAAACCATTTGCATAGAGCAATTTATTTATATAGGATGGTACTGGGATAAGCTCAAGGACGGATACTTCCAGTTGAGGAAATAATATCTGAATTGTCTGGAAAAGCACAGACTGTCTCACAACCAGGCAATTTTGTATTGAGCAATTGTTTACCTTAATCTCCACACTACAGAGTATAAACTGAAGGCTGAGACACAATATGGATTAGATTTTCTGTAAAAGAATATTAATGCTGCCAGCTAAATGTACTAAGAAGGCTCCTTGAGATAAATATTCCAGTGATCAGCATGCTCAGGTCTAGTAATTTGAAGTTAGCAGAAATTCAAGGTAGATGATGTCTTCAACATCCTTTTGTTTGTAAGAGTAGGCGAGGGAAGCATAACTAAAATAAGGGAAAAACAAGAGAAGCAATGACTGCCAACAGTGTTATACAGGGATCACTTACTCTCTGTTACAAGTATTCCTTGAACCTGGAAAGGCTACAGGAACACAACAGCCACCCATACCTGAAGTATGCCTTCCTCCTAGTGAGGAAGGACAGACTGAGAGACCTTCAATATCCATAAGTTTTCTGAACTAAATTGCTCCTAAGCATTTAAGGTGTCAGTTGAACAAAGACGCAATGTGGACACAGCTGTTTCAACTTGGTATATGCTGTATGTCCCCCTGGAGCAGGTGACCAGCTGTTCCATGCACAAATGCTGGATTCAGAAAGTAGGGACAGACAAACATGAGGCCAGTGAGAAAGTGTCTGGAACATAGCTACCCCAAAAAGGACCCCAAGCAACTTTCATATCAAACCTGCTGTTAGTCAATGGAATGCAAATTATGAAAGTAATGAATTGACTTTTTTAATACAAAATTTGGTCAGTTCAGTTTTACATTTGACAATTGCAACTTAATTTGAAAAGGAGCACGACTAGCCAGGACTTTTCTTAAAAGCAGAAGTTACTTCAAAATGCTTTCAATGCATGCAGCTGAAATATCTATGTTACCTTGAAGCTGCTAATATGCCCTGATTTAGATTAATCCAGCTAAGAAAAGCTTAAGGTATATATCCAATCTTGAAAACAGCAGAATTACAACATTGTAGTAAAATACATCCTAAGTTTTCAACCTGCAAGGAATAGAAAAAAATGTGTGAAGTCTCCAAATCCATCAACCAAACTAGTTATTTGACAGTTTTAGGAGGAGCTGAAAACATCCAGAGATGTAAACACAGTAACTAAACGTTTGTTATCTGTCAGTCTGGCCAGACAGCAGAGGAGTCCATGCACATAATGAGTTCAAAGAATAAGGATTATCCTGGTAACTCCTTCTAGTACCCAGGCCATGAAAAACCCAGTCTCTGAAGAACATGAACAGCTCTCATACAGAAGTGTGAGTGCTCTGAGAGTTACCAAGTGCTGGCCAAACCTCACCCAGGTCTGCAGTGACCTGAGAAGAAAGCTTTCCCATTACCAAAGCAAAAGCTGCCAAATCTGCATTCCTTTCTGATGTCCAATGCATAAGACAAATATGGGAGCACACAAAAAAAAAAAAAAATCAGGCACAAAGTGCGTGAGGAGTTGTGTCTAAAAAGGAGGTCTGGACAGACTATTCCACTGTCTCTTAGCAGCTTTGTCTTCAGTAAGAAATGTTTGGTTCTCAACTGTAGAACTGTTTGTATATATTTTATTGTAACTATAGATTTCTAATTATCATCATCCATGGAGCCACACTGACATTTCCTAATTACTTTCTTTTTCCCCCAGTTATCTGAACAAGTGTGGCAGTGCTGTTTAGATGAGGTTTGCTCTGTTTCACCAGGATATTTTAGAACAATGTGATTATGCATAGTTGCACCTAGCTACTACTATCATGACAAGTACAGAAGTTAAATTATGAAGCAAACGTAAGCTTTGAAGAAATTTTTATTTAATCTGTATTCCCCTGTTTCATCTGCTCATCCATCCAGCACAATCTGCATCATTATTAACCACACCATATTTCTAAAAAAGGAGTATAAAAAGTAAGACATCTGTGTTATAGCATTAATATATTCAAAGGTTTTTACTTTCATCTTCCAGGCATTAACACTATGTAAGTGCAATGTAGGCGCAACTTACAGCATCGATGAGATACCACATGAAAAACATACTAAGTGTCAAAAGAGAAGGAAAAGAAGATACAAGTAGACCAAGTATTATGTAAAAAGAGGACTTTTATTAATAAATAGAGAACTTTTGCCTATTGCTCCTATATCCATTTATTTCTAATTGCTACCACAATTTTTAAGGCACTGAGGCAAGCCTCCAGCAGTGTGCTGAAGGTGTGTTTGTGCTGTTATGCCCTCTGGCTTTGCTGCCAGCCTATTCCCTTAGATCAGAGCCAGAAGGCAGACTGTTTTCGAATACCGATCACCTCACCCGGACCTAATCCTTTGAGTTCTCTTTGGCATCTATTCCTTCTGCCAGTTTCCTCTTCTGTTCCTCTCTTTTCTTCTGAAGTTGACAACAAAGACATCCTCAGGGCCCTCCTTGATGTAAGACCACTCTTGATGTTGTTACAGTGTGGTTTTTTTTTTTTGTACCCTAAAGTTGTGCTACTTTTATATTCAGCTAGCACAATATTTGCACACCAGAAGATAAAGAAAATGAGAATATGTTACACAGAATGATAGTTTCTTTTTTATTTGTACACCTTGGTCCTTTCAGTGGAAACCTTTTTCCTTTTTCTGTCATTCATCTACATACCTGATCAAGAACCTAAAGGTATCTTTTTACAGGCTGTGCTGCTTATATACCTTAAATTGGCCTGACCTGCCACTTTTAATTTTAAAAAGATGGCTGTATGGGATGTGGATGAATATGGAATTTCTATGAAGCACAAAACTTTTGAACGGTTCCTGTCCTCTGTGATAGTGAGTTTTAAAAGGGAAATCTCCAAAGAGCTAATTAGTAGACAAGTAGAGCTCAGGCTGAACAAAGCTGAAAAGATAGCAGATAACTAAAAGGACCTGGCCATAGCTGACAAAAATCAAAGCACTGACAGAGAGCTGGCAGTAACCTTGGGCTGCTAACTGACAGGGACAATAAAAAAAGCCTCTGAGTGTGGCAGAGAGTGACAGCCACAACCACAGGCTCTCTGAAGAGCCTGAAACCTCCACCAAAACGAAGATATAATCTTCTGCCTGGCAGCACCATACACTTTTCCTTCCCATTCCAAATTGGGGAAATTGGAGCTTGTCTAAATAATTCTGCTGCATGAATGTGAGCCAAGAATGGAAATGTCCAAGACTGGTGTGCAAAGTTTAGTGGCAAACCTATGGTCTGAGGGGACAAGTCTGCAAAAAATGTAAGTTTGATTGGGGGACAGTGAAGGTTTCCTTTGCTTACCCTGACACTTCGGCTGGAGCAGCCACAGAGTTGTTTGTCTCTTATAATCTGTAAACCTTCATGAGACTAGCACAAACTATGAAAGGCATTTAGCCATTATATGCTCCCTAAAATGTAATATAAAATGGAAAACAAAATTAGCTTCTCTGCAGTTGGTGGGGCAGGGGAAACGCTCATTGCTGCATTGTGTTCTTGGAGCAAAATGTGCTTAATCTGATTCTAGAAGGTACTTAATAAATTGTGGCAATGCTTTGTGTTTGTATGCCCTCACTGACTGTAAACATTTGCACACTGTGATCAACAACCTGTGAAACCCTGTTCAACAAATGATCACTCACAAACTAAGATATTGAGGAAGTGCACACCTGTACCAGGTAACATACTGGACCAGCAACCATGCAAATGAGTTGTGCAAAAAAAGCCATGGAGGTTATTTCAGGAGACAGAAGGGATGGTGACTGCAGGGGAAGTAAGGCTGTGGAGTGCAGAGAGCATTTGTTGCTTCAGGACTTATTAATTGTAAGACAGATTTCTAAAACTTGATTTTCATATCTTGGTGTTCTACCTGCAACCAATTTGTTGTCTTTCATAGAGTGAAACAATGACGGAACATTTTCAAAAATGGCCAGTTCCTTTTATGCTAAAAGGTATAGTGAGCCTACTACATATAACCATCCCCTTAAATCACTGAAAATTGTAACACAATTATTTGGGAAATCTCACTTGTTTTGTGGAAGGGATCAAGATGATTTTAAGGTTAAAGAAGAGCTGACATGTTCTTTATGCACTCCAGAAAACCTTGACTGCTCTTAAAAAGTTCTTGGTTTACCCAGTCCTAAACCTGTCACTGTGGCCCACTCTCTTGGTTGTGTGTGTTTAACTTGATCTTTCAGCTAAAGGGTCACTTATGAAATGTCATGCATGTGTTTGAAGCATTAAATAAAGCTTAGAAGCAATATCTGCCCCAGATAGGCAAGGAAAAAATCATATACCTCAGTATTATTTCAATTTGCTTAAAAGCTTAAAAGCTTAAAAACATTTAAGTCTTTTTTTCAAAATTGCCTGCTGTTTAATGATTTCCATCTATCTGCAAACCAGAGCAAATCCAAAATCCTGTACAAATTGTCTTTCAGCTTCTCAGCCTCTTAGCAGAGAATACCTTTTGCTTCATTTATACGTACAATTTCACAACTTCAAGACTGGGAAATTCTTTTAATTAGAAATTGTAATTCTAAACTAGAATACACAGAGCCATCTTAAGAGCCTCTGTGGCGGGACAGTTGCACACCACAGGGCGTCCTGCAGACAGCCCATAATTTATACTTGTAGTCAAAGCTATGCTCTATATGAGAATCCTGATTAAAAAGACTACCATGGGATCCTCTGAATGTTAATATTTTTTTAAATTTTGTTCATCCTCTTCGCTACCTATTTTCATTCTCAGTTTCATAAGACCAAAATATCCTTTGACTATGCTTCATCTCTCCTGCTTCTAAACCATGTTCTTCCTTCTTAGTCTCTGGCCTGACCTGTCCCTGTAAGATTTCTTTTTCCTTTCTTTCATGCTACATGTCTTACAGTCTCTTCTTAAGCCTTCTTCATGGCTCCCACTTTTTTCTCTGCAGGTGTTCTTCATTCCTTGCCTACATATATTTCACTTGCATCCCCTGCACAGGACACATTTCACTTTCCTTTCCCTCAGAAATAAAATTTACTCTTCCAAGGATGTATTCTTTATTCTTTTTAAGACAACTCTGTAAACACATATGGACCAGAATGGCATGAAAGGGCCAGCCGCAATATGGCCATCTTTATTCTTTCTCAAACTGCAGTGTTTTCCTTTCTTTTACTGCACTGTCATCAACTGCCCTCCCCTTACAAAAAGATTCACAGCTTCGTCTTTTGTTCTTACACTGATATAGCTGAAGAGAAAAGCTTTTACAATCTGCTTTTGTTAACCTTAGTGCTTTAATTCCTCACTGGTTAAAAGGCTGGTACAGGTTAACATGCTAGCACATATATATACTAAAACCCTTGTAAATTGTTTTTGGAAGGTAACACTGTATGGCATTATACTCAATACATTCAAAATGAATTCAGTTTGTAAGGGTGACATTCATTTCTGGTAGCAACTGAAACAAAATTGGACCAGTTTAACTGAGATTGACATTAATATATCACTGAGCAGTTAGTTCTATCACATGAATTAGATATTACAAATTCAAGAATCATTTGTTAGGCTTTTAGTACAAATTTTCCTGACATAAGTGAGATAGAGATAAATAGCCAGTCACAAAGATGTCATTTGGTCTCTTGGGGCTATATTGATGATTCCTGCTGAGAAAATCTAGCAGCAGTTTACCATGCAATAAAATGTGTAACAGACATCCATGTTTTTTGTAGGAGTCTTTTATGATTGGTTCCTCTCCTTTTAATATTGATTTTTATTGGAGGTGTGTGTGTCTTTTGGCAGAAGAAGCTCCGTTGAGAAACTCTGGCGTTTCCTCCATTTAACTAACATTAAAAGAAATGTCATAATGTACTTTGTTACTTCTTCCAGTGGAAGGAGAACAGCTCTAAGTAATGAGCCTCATTTTGGGTGTTACTCAAATCTCTGCCTCTCTTTTCTCAGAGCTATCTTGCACAGCCCTTCTGGATGTCAGTATGCTCATTGTTCCAGTAATTACCTTCGGACAGTTGATACCTAAAAGAAGTTAATGTTTATTATATTCATGTCACATTTTAATTTTGTAGCTAGCTTCATGTATTGTTACGTATTGTTACATTATGTTGACTTGTTCAAAATCTTTTCTCCCAAAGATTTGGGGGAAATTAGGAGGAAATTTAGAAATGCTGCTGCCTTCTTCTGCTTTAAGGCAGAAATTCAGAAATGGCCGAATTTTTTCTTGGATAAATGTCCTGTCTTCTCATTCAGCCAGACACTGAATTAACCTGTGCTCAGGCTGTGTAATCTTTCTCAAGTACAGCTTTGTGACTCTGGATCCTGTGGGCAGCACTTGTGTGCAGGGAGCATTTCTGGTACTGGGAGCCAGCAGGCAGGGGCTGTTTACCTACGGGTGTAGGTAACACCAGCAGGTGTTGTTCTTGCAGCACACAGGCTTCATTCCTTTGAACAAAAGTATCTGCTACTCAAAAGATGTTCGATGAACATCGTGCACGTATAGAAATGTCCAATGGAAATGTGTGTTAAAGACCAGCTCTTTTCATTTACTGCATCCTTCCTGGCACGATGTGAGTCTTCCTGTCAGGCTGCCTTTTCCCTGGGTCTGCAGAGTGGCTGTGTGCCCTCTCTGAGGCTCTCTGTGCACACAGAACCCGTTGCATTGATGAATAACTTGATGCTGCTATGAGCCAGCGAGGACTGGGATCTCATGGGCCTCATCTGACTCTTCTGAAACTGCTTCTACATTCCAGTGATGTAAATGAAAGCTCCCCTCTTACAGCAGCGAGAAGCTTGAAGTGCCTTTTCTTTTAATATGCGCGTTCCCTGAATGCTGCCTGAAATGACCAACAGCAGAATGTAAAAAAAAAATGAAAGCTGGAGCTTCTTCTGCCAACGCAATCCCAAATCATCCGTTACAGCAGGACTGAATATTTACTGAAGAAACATAGTCACAAAATTAAATTAGTATGAGTGCCGCCAACGCAGCCTCGCAGAGAAAATGCAGAGAAATCTAAAAATCTCTTTTCTCCCAGTCATACTACACTGCACATCCTTCTGTAGTTTTCTTTCTTCATACATATAATAAAGCTATCAGATACCGCATGCATACTTTGGTCCACCATACAGAGATTTTCCATGGCTGTCTTCAAGCAGCAGCTACAAGGGATTATTTTTTGTATATCTGGTTTGTGAGAACTGTGTCTGAAAAATGAATACAAAATTTGCTCTTGTTATTATAATTTTGAAGTCGTTAATGTGGCATTAGTCAAATAGGATCTTTTTCAATCTTGTCATTAAAAAAATTTGCTGTCATCTTCATCAAAGATTTTCTTTTTAGTAATTTTTATTCAAATGAAAATCAATAAAAACTATGTTGAAGCTGTTCATGTTAAGTGCATTTTAGAGAGACTCTAATGGTTGCTAGAGTTTTGCTTTTTATTATGAGAAAATGACTTCTGGTAAAATATACCTGACAGAAAAGATACATTTTTGCTGCAAATGTATGCAAAATATTGTTTTGACTATTTTTTATGGGCCAGTAGTAACATTTGGAGCCAAGAGTGTTGTCTTCCTTCCTTCCTTCATTTGGCAAAGAGAAACACAAATTTCCCTTTTGGAGTTTCATCTCCAGGCTGTTATGCATTCAAGCCGAGCTAAATCTGTTGCCTCTTCATGTCACACAGGATGTGTGTGCCTGCTTGCTATGGTGGGATTGCTCACAGGGAAGCTTGCAGTTGCTTTCAGATTGTTTCCAAATACGGGAGTTTTATGGTTTGAGTTACTGATGAAAGGTCGTTTCTCTATTTGTATTCTCCTTTGACACTTCAGATGAGATGAAATTCCTGAATTATAAAGCTATTTAGGCAGCTATGAATTGTGCTGAGCAGTGAGAGCTCAGAGTTCAGCTCCCTGCTGACTAAAAAAGCCCCAGATTGTTGCCCTAGAAGCTTCAAGGGCTGATTTTTTGAAGAGACTTTGTTGAGACCAAAAACTGCAATTTTGGAGCAGTCTTTTAATTGACAGTGGCTCCACTAATCTAATGTATTTTAATACCATACATTGTTTTAATCTCATAAGCATATTTTATAAATCAAAAGGGAGATGTTCTATTGTATTGACTACCATTAAAGAGAATACTAACACTATTTAAAGGAAACAAATAGACAGCATATGGTGATAAATTTGAAGTAAAAATGGGATTATGCAATAAGCTCTTCACACAAAAATGCTACTCGTTCACGTGAAAAAGTGTTAATTGCATTAAAGCGTAAACTGCAATTAAGTATCAACATTCCCATCAATTCTCTGACTGCAGTAAAATGATTCCTGAAATGGATCTGGCCTAGTGGCACTCACATACCTTTGTCTGAGGATTTTAAATGATGCTTCTGATCTCAGGTCACCACAGCCTCATGGGGCACTGGGCTGGATGACTGTGGGACTGTCGGATCTCTCACTCTGCTGGGATTGTATTTCCCTGCTTTCTCCCAGGATTCATCAAAGGAAAATTGATGGGAGGGTGACGTGTAGCTTAGGCAAAGTGATCTTCAAATCGTATAATTTAAATTAATTTTGTGAGTTTTCCTTAAAGGGTTTAATTCAATTTCTTAAATATTGTCTTATCACCAGTTTCTACATTTCATTGGGAGGGGCATGTGTGTGCACATCCAAATAGCTGTCAGAAAGATATGTGCTAGAATTTCGGTGAATACATTGGTTGTTAATATAACTATTCAACAGTAAGGCTGCAGATTAGCTTAACTGAAGTTCCAGTTATCTTCCCTTGCTTTCCCCAAATTACCCCACATGTGAAAAGAAAACCAAAGGGGAAGTCTCACACAATAGGAAGTGCTTGCTTTACTTCAGGGCAAGGGAGACAAAAATATGCTCTGTACAGTCTAATTCCACCCTTGTTTGGTATTATGGCTTTTGGATGCAGAAACGAGGTGTGTTAACTTGACTCTATTGCTGTGCACTGCTAAAACATTTTGTGTTGATTCTGCAGAGAAATTCTCAGTGCTCTCAGTCTTGTGGCACTGAGCACCAGTAAAATCTATTAAGTACTCATAAATCAGATGGGAAAAGCAAACAGTTAAGTACGAAACCTGTACAGTAGTTCGTGTGGCTCTTAAAAGTTATTTATTGTCTTTCTAACTGTAAAGTGCATGCTAAGGGTATTTGATTGTAGTTACCTGTTGCTAACTGCTCCATTTTAGTGGGAAAGAAAAGTTAATTGCTGCAGCTTTTTAATAATTTCACAGGTCTACAAAGACATTTAGATTGAGCAGAAGCATTAGGGAAAACAGGAGTTGCAGTTCACCTTTTTACTATGCTTTTATTAACATTTATTATAATGGTGGCATATTTTTGTGTTCTGGTCCTTGTGATCTTCAAAGTTGAGCTTCCAGTAGTTATAGGCCTACAAAGATAAAAATATGACACACATATTATGGTGGGTGGTTTGGTTTTTTCATTCACAAAGTGGCTGTTCTGTTTCAATTAGGCTAACTCAAAGAATAACATGAATTAAATCTGAAAAGGTACTCCAACTAGGTAGAACATTTCTCAATCTTTAGCAGTGTATGAATTATGATAGCCTTTGGCTAATCATTTTGCAAGATTTATAGCCATTGCATATTCAGTTACTGACAGCCAACCTTGTCAGGGGATGGAAAGACCAACATGATGAAAGAATCTGCTGCTGTCAGTGGCTTTTCTCCACTACCCTCAAAAGCAGGCCTCATGATAAGAACAGTCAGGAAAACACAGAAGAGCCCAGGCACCAAACATACTTTGAGTGAAAGTTCTTTGCATCTTTCTAAGAACCAGCCCAAAGGCGTACTCCAAGTCTAACAATGTGAGCATCTTGTGTGATATAACAATTACACATCATAAAATCCAGACCACCAAAAGATCATAGGTTGGTTCTCATCATAAGTGTGATCACTAGAGGCACAGGAGAATTCAGCCCAAAAGTCTTAGCAAAATATTAACTTAAACAGTCTGCCCCCCACTAAGACAGTAATAATGATATCCTCTTGATCTGCCAAATACTTTTAACAAAAGAACTGGTGATGATTTTCCCCTAAGTTTGTTTATGTTTACCATGGACAATTCATCAACAGTTTAATGGTCAGTATTAGACCTGGATTATAATTTGAAGACTTGAGTCAAAAACATGTTTCTTACAAAGTCGTAAAATTTGCCTTGGAGGACAACCATGCCAGTGATGTGCAGACATGTAGATACTATTGTATGCTGTAGTGATTATGGAAACACTTTAGTTCCCTTAAATAATGACTTTTCAGTCAGGCTATGCTTTAAGTAAAGACATAGCTTGCTTTTTTGTTTGTTTTTAATGACTACATGTTTCTTATTTTAATTAGTCACAATCTCCACTAATGATTCACTAACAGCACTAGACAAGAGAAGCTTCTTTATACCCACAAATAATCCAACAGATGTTGCTTCACAGCCATCAAACAGTACTTATGCAGCTCCATCCTTCCAGGAGAGCTACAAACCCTTTGTGATAGTTGCAAACAGACTATATAAAGCAATGACACAATGGCACCTGCCACTCTTAAAGCTGTTGAGTTGAAGATCACTCTTCCATCAATCCCTAAGTATTCCAGAAATAGTCTCTCCAAAAATCAACCCCAATACAGACACCCCAAAATAGATACAATTTGAAGGAGACTTTTAAAGACATAAACCAAGAAGTGTAATATTAAAATGAGAAAAAGGCTTCTTTTCCTCCTCATATAACGATGGAGGCATTATTAATTCCATAGCAAATATTACATCTTTTTGGTTAGCAATTTTGTGTGATAGATTGTTAAAACCTCCTAACACATCAGGCAATTCAACCTTTCATGTAGTCCTATCATAACTCCTTAATATGAGGTAAATTGTCTTCTTCTACTTCAGTTCTTTATCAAAGACAAATACAAAATAGAATATATCCTATATTATTATATAGAATAATAGTGCATTTCACAGCAAACAGATGTTGGTGAAAATTTTTTGGTAAGCCTGATACAGGCTAAAGGTGTGTGCTTTAACAAACATTTCACTTATTTGATCATTCTGGGAAAGGGTGAGTAACATGGATTTTTCTTTTTTTTTTAATTTTTGAGAGAGTTTTAGGAAAATGTGAACTGGGGGGCAGGGGAATTTCTAAGCTGCAATAAGACTTAATGAAAGCAATGGTTATTAAAGACTGAAGGGTAAATATAATTGCTCAAAGTTAACTGAGGCCAGCTGCTCTCTTTAAATTAATCTGTGCCTGTTAATATCAACTACACATTGCTCCAGACAGTTTAAGATCACCTATCGGAATTCAGATTAGGTTAGCTATAAGAGAGGGTTTCAGTTACTACAAGATTGTTGCAATTAAACCTGCAGTAGATAAACAATTTTTAAAGATAGTAAACTACATCCTTTCTCTGATCCTGCCGCAAGCAACCCCTGCTGGTGACAAAAAACAAAAAGGATGTATGCTCCTTGGAATTCTTTTCTGAGAAATCATTTATTCTTAAGCAATAATGAAAATAAATGCCATCTCCCACAGCCAGGTGTACCAAGTATCCCGATTGTATCCCAAAGACTGCAAATAGAAACACTGACTGAAAGTTTTGCAGGTATAACAAAAGTTATGAAATGTAGCCTTTTAAAGACTCACTTAAGTGCTGATAAAAATAAAATTGCACCAGCAACTAAGTATTACTCTGATCTAAATAATATAATTGATGGAGCTACAGATTAGGGAGACAGCTGAAGTCGCTCATGGGACCGTATTATTAGCAATACATGAAAAAAAAGGAAGAAAATATTACAGGCTTTTGGAAAGACATCAGTTCAGTAAAATGGACATGAATCTAAAGGAGATGTCAGAGTTTCAGACTTATTTTCAGAAAGGAAGACTATTAAAACTGTTTTCACAATAAAATCATATGCTGTACCCTCTCATAATCCAGAGACATTACTTGCACATGTGCCAAGAATGCACTGAGATTAGGAACTGACCAAAATAGAATGAGGGGAGTTGGATATTTCTTGTCTTGGATACTGCAGAGGTGCTTGTGTGTGTGTTATTTATAAACAAATATGTTCAACAGTTACTTCAAATGGCAAAGCCTAGATTTCTCAAGCACAGCAGGACCAAGTGTACCAATATAGGAGAAGGAAAAAATAACATAAAAATAAGTAGATTAAAGTAATTGTTCCATTCACAAGGATTTGTGTGTTCTGTCTAGCCTGGTGGTCTTTTTCATTCAGTGAAAGGTGTTGCCTAAACTTAGTAAATACCTTGCGATTCAAGCATCACCGATTCAAGGTAAAATAGTAACATCTATTTCTCTGAAGTGTTTTTGTGTATTTACAAATAACATGAAAGTTCTTATACAAATCCCACAGATGAGCAAACTAAGATGCTGAATGTTATTTGATTAGAATAATCTTGTCCTGCAAGCTAAGGGACAGAGTCCACCAAAGTTGGTGCTACTACCCCTGGGTCATGTTGATGCCCATTAGGCAAGGACTGCACAAATATAGTGGTACAAAGTGGTACATTGTTGGGAAGTGGGGGTGGGAGGCATAGAGCTTAATCCAGCTTCCAAGCCTGTCTCTCTGTTCTCCCATGCTTCAACCCCAAGCCACAGCCCTGTCTGTGCATGGAGTTTGGAAAGGCCATCCCAATGCAAAAGCGGTGCCATGGCTGCTGATTCTCTGTTCCTCACCCTTAAATATTCATCTATGACAGCATTAAGGAAGACTTAGATAGAAACTGTTCTACTCTTGTTCTCTTCCTCTGCACCCTAGTAAGACAGGAACTTGTGTGTGCAAGTGTTTTGTTAAAAACATGAATGTTCCATGTATTTTTCCAGTCTCTTCTCTATAACCATTCCATTTGTGCACATCTCAGATCTGACTAAATAAATTTTGGAATTCTAAGGCAGAAAGAGATGTACTTGTGTAGGACTCAAGGCCTCATTGAAGTCAGTAGCTGTTACATGTGCAGTGCTGAGCTGAGCAGAACAGCCAATGTGACAACAACAAATGCATTTAGAGTACTTGCACACAGGTAGAGTTAGAATGTACTGAGCTGCTCATTTATTAACCCTGCTTTCAACTGGAAGACTTGTACATGTACAATTCCAGAAAATGCTCTTACAAATTTAGCTAATGTGCTGTATGCATCTTTGTTTGCTGTATTAACTTTGTTTGCTAACTTCGCTGACTTTCACAGAAACAGACAGTTCCTCACACTGAAGCAAAAACATTTCATATCTTCTTTTTAATTAACTGCTGCTATGACTCCAAATAATTCACTTTTAGTCACTTATTCCTAACAATTAACCAATGGAAAGCAGGAAATAAGATCTATAAGATAACACTGAAGCAGGATGTATTATTTAAGCATTGAAGGTGGGGCTGGAGCTAGAATTTTGGTCAAGTTGGGGAGTGAGGTTTTAGTCCACAGCATTACAGAAAAGGCTAACTGCAAGTTTAGACCCAGCATAAAAAATTGGCATAGTGTGCTTCACATGATGGGACAGATGTAACACTCCACTCCCTTTTATGGAGATGTATTTTATGGGATTTCTCCAAATGCAAAGAATCGACAAGAATGGGAATATTGTTTTTTCCTCTTTTCTGTTTATATATTTGCTTTGTAAATTCAGATAGGGAGATTACATTCAAGGCTTTGAAAGAAACAGTTTTCCCAATCACTTGTCCAAATTTATCAATAAAGTATCATCTGCTGAGACAATTCATTTAAGAAAGAAAGAAAGCAACTCTTCCTAGTCCTTTTTTTCACTCTGGAGGGAATATGTTCTCCCTTCTAGGCTGTCTCTCCAGAATGGTTTATTTCTAGTGATTGCAATTGATATTTTGTTTATACACCTTTATTTAGTCATTGCATTTAAACTGACACCAACTCAGAGCTGAATATCATGGAAGTGTCATTAAGTTTTTAGGATAACACAGCCCCACTGCACCTGAAACCAAGAAAACCCACGCTTATGTCTCTTGTCCTACAAACCTAATTTTCAGCCTCTTGATATAGAAATTATTTCCTTTCTTACCCAAAGCATTTATGTACCAAATGATTTTTACAATCATTCTCATTCTGCAGGAACTTTGTTAAAACATTTTACTGGGTTTTGTGGACATTGAGTGAGATCATATGCCTGCTATTTCTTCACTGGCTGAGAATAATTTGTTGTCAAGTTTCTGGTGTCAATACTAATATTTAGTAGTCTGCTGCCTCTGTGAAAGTTCCTAACAGAACACCTATGGAACTGAATGACTCATCTGAAGAGGTGGGATAAACAGTGGGAACAGTCAGATTTTATTTTTTTGCAAGCATAAATGTCTTTTCAAAGTTGCTTACACTTATCTCTTTGACCAACTGGATAATGCCTTCTTATTTCTTTAATCAACTGGATAAGTGTAAATGGAAGAAAAGTAACATGTCCTCTGACAGATTAGATTCTTGATGGAATGCAGCATTTCAAGGAGCCTGCACGTACTGGAACATTCCAATCTCTTTTCACTACATTTGAAGACTTAATTGAATATAACCCAACAGACAACCTTCAGCAATCTCAGAACAGTCAAAATACTGCCAAGTAATTCTTGATTATAAGTGACCAGATAAAGAACACTTATATTTAACAAGTTTGTGTGGTTATCACCTGAAAAAATGTGCTGAGGAAAAAGAGCTTAGGGAATTCAGCAGTACAGTGGATGAAACTGGAAATTCCTTCAAGATTTTCATGGTTTTCAAAAGTAACTAGGCTAGTCTTTGAGCAGAGATGCAATTATTCATTTGCAGCCCACGAATTCCCATAAAATGATCCCCTCTTCACTCTCCCTTTAGATAACAGTGTCGTGCAGAAGAAACAGGAATGTTTGCCTGATGAGCTATATGTTTTTATTCATGCATATCCAGAAATAATGGAACAAATCCCTCAAACTTTCAAAAAATAATTTTTACCCAACAAAGACCTCAACTATGAAAAATTTCACCCAGCAGCCACAAGTTTTCAGAAAGTTATGAGCTGCTGAAAATGGGGAGAGCACGGAAAACGTCACACAATGGTAGTCATTTTCTCTCCTACTGTAATATGTAGCAGTATAATTTATTCATCTTCCAAAATACATTAGGTTAGAGGAATGAATTCTCAGTACTGGTAGACTTAAGTCCTCTAAAAGTCAATACAGTTTCTCATGTGTAAGATTAAAGTGGGATTTATTGCCTCAATTAATTGTTTTTCAGTTGCGCTAAATGAGTAAGATTCCATTTTGGTTGGAAATAGAATGTGCTTGTCAAAATGCCACTTCCTACTGAATTTCGGCTTCCTGCCCTGGGAAGACAATCCTTAATAGCTTCCCCCTGCCTCCATTGACTAGCTCTCTTCATATTTTCTGGGGGCTTTTTTTAAGAATAAAAATGCTTGCCTGCAAACTATATTGTTTTAGTTTAATTCTTCAGATGGGAAAGCCCTTCAAAATTAAAACATCCTCTTTTCTAGCTATTGAGCTATAGTGCCTCCTTCTGCTTTTTTTGTGATCATCTCCACTTTTCATACTGAAGCCGGTTCCTTTTGTTGTTCATGTCACAGAATTCTCTGGTTTGAATTTTTGTTGGTTTGGGTTTTTTTTTTTACATAGAAATTAGATTCCCCCCCCCTCCCCCCC
>VZRZ01005482.1:2242922-2285032 GCA_013398175.1 Climacteris rufus
AAAAAAAAAAAAAAAGATTTTTGGAGCTCCACAGAACATTTCCTAATTAAGTGCTGAACTTCCTAAAATTCTGTACTTTCCATTACAACGGAGGATGACCCATCTTTGCTAATACTATAGATTATGAAAATTGCATTAATTAGGAAATGGAACTGTGGAATGCTAGAAACAGACTGACCAAAACCCCTTTCTTAAACCTAAATCTTAAACTACATCATTATAAAAGGAACATCATTGTAAAAGGAACCAAAAAACCAATTGGTATCTCAAGCAGTACTGGTGCCTTCACCAAGCTGATCACAGGAAGTGAAAGCTGCTCTGTGTTGTTCTGTCAGTTCTTTGTGGCAGTACAACTCTTGGAGATAGTCTAAATCTGGTCTACTTGTGGTGGTTTCTACAAGAGCCATACTTTCCCAGAAGTCGCTATTATAGTTTCACTCTTTTCATTTGAATCCTGGCCATAATGAAAAGCCTTTTTTACAGCATTGGGAGATATGACAAATAATGAACCCACTATTAGAGACCTCTAGGCTGGGAAAAAAAGCTATTGTTAATCACAAGGGAAAAGAATGATTTTTCCAGTACTGTGGGCTCATCCATGTTACAGTTACTAATGTCTTTAACAAAATGTAGCCATAAACCACTGAATTCTGGTAATAGGAATAATCCCTCCAAAATGGTTTGTTACCAGCAGTTAGTGACCAGTTTCTTAGTTAATGGCCTGAGGGGAAAGGCTTTAAAAAAGCTGTATGCACTGTTTCCTCTCAGGCAATTTAACTGGCTGCGTTAAACTGTATTTTCATTGAGCTTCCTAACATTTGTACTCTGATAAAATTCCAGTCAGGGAAGGGAATGAGGTGGTGGTGGAGTATGTCATCACTGTACTTTGTAACAGAAACATTAAAAAAAATCTATCTAGTGTCTTCCTACTCTGAATAATGTTAAGACTTGGTTCTGATAGTAATAACAAATGTTAATGTCTTTAAATATCATGTAAAATTAAAAGTAATTAGCAACTGTATTTGAGGAGAGATGAAAGAGTCTTCAGCTTTATGGTATGATACAATGCCCTTGAAACAATCAGGGAATACAAGAAAAAACATTATGTGATTTCATGCAAAATCAAAATGCTAATCTGAAATGCTCATTTATTTTCATAAAGCGAGTAAAAATAGTACCTTATTTGGAGGAGTATCACATGCTAGCATGATACTAGATAATATTAAAAAGTTAATAAAACATGAGTATAGGAGGGCACATAAAGAAATTAATATAGAATTTTCATTTGTATTTTACTGAGTTAATACATTGTTTCATAAAGTGTTTTCAACTCTGTCACTGGTGTACTGGCTTACACAAGTGGGAATTTTTTTTAAATATACATGCTTTTTCCACGCTTTATAAAAAACATTTTCAGTAGATGAAAATATTGTACAGCACAGTGCTCTATTAAAAGGTAAAACAAGAATATTCCTTCACTATTTTAGTTGTGTAGCAAGCTGTAAGTCAGTCAAATCCATAAACAACACCATGCTGATTCCTGTGCCTGCCTCCACAGCTCACTGGGCTTAAATGGCATCTCTTCGTTTTTTGCTCACATGGGTAAAAAAAACTCATTAATCAGAAACTTTTTCCCAAGTATGGCAATAAAGTCAAAGGAATGATTGGCATTACACAGAACACTCTGTTACATACACACAGGAATATGGGCTCTCATTAGGCACAGCATATTAAAAAAAAAACCAAAAAACCAAAATACTGTACATCTTTGCTTGTGCTATATAGGATGCAAGAATGATAAGGAAAAGAACCATGTGTAGGGAAGTGGGGTGACTGGGCAGAATTTGAGGTTTCTGGAGCCCCAGCAGGAATAGAAAGAATCCATTTTGGGTAAATTGGACAACCTGCCTTACAGCTTTGGTAAGGTCTGCAGATGGGACAATCCCAAGGGAAACTGCTTTTGTGCAGGATGTGAGGGTTTGTTGGAACAGAATTATTCCATTTGTGCACAGCCTGCAGGAGGCACTTGAGCACTTAGTACCATTACCCAGTCACATTAGATGTGGTAAGACTTAGTGAAACTGGCTTTTTCATGAGCCTTGCTTTTATTAAAGTGCTACTGGAGCATTTTTTGCTGTCAGGCCCCAGTTCAAGTCTCTCCACCAGCCACCACAGGGAGAATCCTATTGCCAGTAGTTTTGGATCTACCATAGCTGTTACATGCAGTGGACTAATTTTACAGAACTATCAGTGTTTTAAAACAGCATTCTCGAGCTAAGGTGGGCTGTTCTTTCTAACTGTGTCATCTAACTATAAAATAGACTGAATTATGGAGAGTAGAATGAACTGTACCACAGACAAACATACAGAAATAAACAGACATGGTCCTTGTTGGAAACACCCTGTTCGTGCAGTTACATCACTCAGAGAATGTCTTAAGTAAATGAGTAGTGGTAGTAAGCAGCAGTAAAAGCTGCTGAAATGGAACAATTAGGTAGCAACACTGGAATTTTAACAGAGTTACATGGAAATGGGAAAGGGATGAAGAAAACTGGCAAGAAGTGGAGAGATGGGCTTATGCTTTGAGAGCAAAAACAAAGGTTTTCATGGGAAGGAAAAGCTGAATACCCTTGGGAGAGGCCCTAATCAAGGAAGAGACTTATTTTAAAAAGTAGATTTTATGTCGGATTTACAATTTACAATTACCATAAGCTGAAACGTTTCTCTTTAATAACAAATAGTAACTGCATTCTTTTTTTAATCTCCATATCTTATGTGTGAGGAGCTCGAACACCTTTTGTTTTTTTGTGGTTTTCAGGGCCTTCTTAATCCTCAAAATATCAGATGTTCATTCCAGTTTTGCTGGAGGACATTTTTGCGGCTGTACCTCCTGTACCTTAATTGAACTGATAAGAGAGAAGGGACTGAACATTTAATAATACATTCTTCCTTCAAAAAATTAATGAAACAAGAGTATGAAACATTAATGGAATTACTTCACATTAAACTATCCAGAGAAAGTGCTAAACATAAAGGGTCTCATCATTCAGGTGACTGTATAGGTTAAGTGCTCTGTTTGGATGGAAGAAGATTGGAGGAATCTGGGCTCCCCTGGACATTGTTTCATCTCTCACCCCTACAAGGGGCTGAGCTGTTACATCCACTTGTCTGAGGCCAGGCAAGGTTTCAAAACATCCAACTGAAGACTAGTTCCTTTGAGCTGAGGGACTTCTCAGTTCAAAAGCTGAGCAGAGCAAGGAAAAGAGAGTGGACCAAAAGCAAGAGAGAGATGAGAGAGAATAAAGGGACTTTCTTGGCACCAGAGCTGGGCTGGTGGTGTCCAATTTGAATATTTTGAAAGCAGAATTGCTTCAATTTGGATCAGCTCTGTTAAAAATAAACCAGTTTGTGTTCAGTTTGTATACAAAGACACCCAGAAGCTGAGGCATTTATGTTTTGGTTGTAGAAATCTTAGAGTCATTGTAAAATCCTGATTCTGCTATGACTTGGGACGCAGCATCATTTGTTTCACGCTAAGCTGACAACAGATGATATCTGATGTGGGAAAAGTTCCTACCTCTGAGAGTCTCCATAGAAGGAGTTGGACTGCAACTTGATTTCTAGATGATGTTCTCCCATTTGTGATGAAGCAACAGATGATGACTGAAGTTGGAATTTGAAAGAATTGTAGCTGTTGGTTTTTGTGTTTAACATGGCAATTTACAAACTGCCAGGTACAAAAATAAACATTTTAAAGTTAGTTCTTCAGAGCATTTTGTCATTAGGGTGACAGTATTCCCTATCAGTCATTTTGCAGGAAATTGTTAGCTTAGGAAGACTGGCAGACAAGTGCCCTGCTGGTGCCAAAGCAGTGATTCTTTGCATACTTGGTTTGTTCCTGTCATTCTCCAAAGAACTCTCAACTTGTTTCACTTCCCAATGTTTTATTTAAAACTCAGTGAGATAATGGAACATGGGGAAAGTCCTCCTATTTCATGGCTCAGCCTCTTTTCAAATCTGCAGGCTCAAACAGAATTGCATAGTATTATGTGACCCTTTGCACTGCCTGTTCTGTCAAAGCTTTGGCCACATCCTGCCCAAGTGGTCAGTAATGAAGAGATCTCTGCCACGATTTCTGCAGAATTAGTATTGGTGTGAAAATGTAGCCCTTCCATACAAAAAAAAAAAAAAAAGAGAGAGAAAAAAAAAAAGAGACAGAGAAACTCAAAACAACTTGGTTTTTGTTTAAAATCTTTGTCTACTTTACTCCTCATGCCAATACATTTGTGACAAATATTATTTTCCCAGATGACATTTGTACAGTAGGTCTATAGGAAATGTCAGCCAGAGAAAAAAAAAATCCTGCATTAATCTGCATTCTGAAAGACTTCTCATTATTTCTCATCCAAACTAGGAGCTTACTAAATAACAAAATAGAATGCAAATAATAAAATAATGCAATTAAGCTTGTATAAAGTTAGGGTTGTCTAGAAATAGCAGAGAAAAACTGCACACCCTATTTATATGTTTATATATGGTGTGTATGTGTATATATGATTCATTAAGAAAGATGGGGTACTGGTTTTTTGCACACTTCATATTCTTATAACTCAAATCATGGTGAAAAAGAAGATAAGGTGATACTGTGCTATGGAACAAGATACAGTGATGAATACAATGGAATCTGTCAGGGATCCTTTATGGATCCTTTCAAAACAAATTTCTATATGTGCACTGCAGCTGGGCCAAAAAGAAAAGTTCAAGAATTTCCCAAAATGTATGAGATTTTAAAAATTAATGAGAGTGATTTCTGAATCTTTTTAACAGATTAAATTACATCTAATGTTTGCAAGAAATTCCTTCCCAAATTTTTGTTCTGAAAAGGGAGACGATGAGCGACCACTCCTTGCCCACTTTCTTCATGCTAGTAATGATTATACCAGTTACTCCTCTTTTATCAGCGCTTTCTAGTTTATGTCAGCCTTTCTCTTACAGATACTCTTCCTACCCTCAATTGTCTAGATAGGTATGCACAAATCCAGGGAGGGAGCCTGGAGGAATGTCATGGAGAACAGGGGAACTTGATACACAGTACTAGTCCCCTAAAAAATGATGAATGCCCAGTATGCCTGTCCAGCCTTGTCTCAGGAACAGAAAACTGTGCAGTTTCACAGTTGTGCTGGTCCAGAAACTGAAGCACAGTCTGACACATTACAGAGTCTCTGTGCAACTTTCATTAGAAAGACAAATTACTGTAATCTATTAATGGGATTTTCCTTCATCTATTATTTTAACAAGGAAGGTTCAGAATGTTCCTGATACCAAAATCAAGAAAGGTTCTAGGGCAAGAAGAAACATTCTTTTGACTGCCTTAAAAACAATCCAGTTTAAGCTTGGCACAGAGAACAGAAGATATCCAGGTTAAGAGATTAAACTCATCCCCTTGGGGAACAAGGAGATGTGTGACCTGCACGGCCACATGGAGGGAAGAGTCCTTGTCGTTTGGAAATTGGAAAGAAAGTCTTTTTCACAGCAACTATTGAGAGAACATTAACAGTAACTTTGTGTAAATAATTTCAGATAGATTAGAATACACCTGCATGTGGCCAAGGGGCTTTTGCCTAAATAGTGGAGGCCCTTCCTTAAGTTGAGTTGTACACTTCACGCAGTCATAAAACACCATGAAAGGAGTCTTGCACAAAAACCTTTCATACAGCTAAGAATTTTTTAAAAGTATATTTCAAAGTTGATAAAATTAATCAAATTTAAAATTCAGATAATTTTATACTTAATTCTTAGTCTACTGTACAAGTAAACATAAATGAAACTCAATACAATTGTAGGAATTAGCAACAGAGAGTGTATCTAAGGAAGAAAAAATGAGCTCTTTTACTACCATGCTACAAATGATGAGAAATAGTCTTAATTTTAAATAATTTGAAGGGTGTTTGATGCTGAAGTAGGGAACCATCAAGTAATAAGACACAATTTTCTCTGCCTTCCAAAGACTCCCTCTATTTTCTGTATCCTGCTCGGATTTGCTTGTCAGATCTGACTGTAGCACTCTATTGCCAACCAATCCCTTATATCCTGTTGGTCTTCACCATCCTCAGAGTACTGAGGACTATAGAGAGAGCATTTTTCAAGTTGCATTAAACTGCAATTTGTTTCTTCTTTGTTACATTGTTGACATGCTGAAAGCAAGTTGGAAATTACTTGCAGGTATTTATAAAGTGATTTTTTTTTCAACATAGAAATAGGGATAACTAGCAATGAAAACCACTCTCTTATGTACCAAATCATGAGCAACATGCCCAGAACATTTTAGACATCTCAGAAAAGTACTTCAAAAGTCTGTGTTCAGCAAAGACTATGACAGTCTGACACAGAGAGTGATCTCTGCTGAGAGGAGCAGCAGAAGTGCTGGTTGTAATCGTGAGGGCAACTCTGCTCATAAAAACAAGTAAAGCAGAAGGCACTGAAAGTTACTCACATGGAGTTCGCAGAGGTCCAGGTGTGCGTGTGATGCACACCCCCAGTAGCTCCTCTGCTCCACAGCAATGGCAGCAATGTCAATAATGGACAGCCAGCCCTACGTGTCTGCAAACCCACAGAAGAGAGTGCTCTGAAGAGTCTTGACAAGCAGTGCCCTGGGAGTTACTTTGCTTTCAAGAGGCTGACTGCATTCTTTGTGCTTTTGGCAGCATCACTAAAAGAAAGAAAGGGGGAAAAAAAGGCATTTTTGGATCTCAATTTTGTTTTCTATTGCTGAAAATTATTTCTGAAACCAAAAGAATATAGCTTTGCATCTGTTAGACAGGAACTGCAATGTTGAAAGCATCAAAAACTTATTTGGGCTGGTAAACTGAGTAAACACAGTATGGAAGCTAAAAAGAAAACATCTACAGAAACTATTCTTTTAGATGTTAGATTTTTGAGAGAGGACATGTCTTAGTGTAAAAGAAATTTAACATACTTTTCCATTAAGTTTTTTTTTTTAATAAATTTTAAATTCTCTGTGCATATTTTGGGGTAAATTCAAAATTTAACTCAAATTTTAAAAACATAGCTAGCTTGTTTCTGTGATGTGTGTGTGTGTTCTCCCCCCTCCCCCCCCTTTATTTTCCTTTTTATCTGTTTCTCCTGTTGACAAAAAGTCAACAACTTTCAGGGTAGTATTTTTCTAGTGTCACAAATGTGACCTTGATCACCCCTTCTTCTGTTAAGTCTTCAGAACATTCTTGTCACAGCCAGCCATACTTTTCCAGAATAGTACTAAACAGCTTGAGAATTTATTCAGTCTTCAGTTCTAACTATATCTTTTTCTGCTCCCTCTGATCAATCTGTCTTGAGTGCTGCTTTACCCTGGTGTATTGTTTTCTTTCCTGCCCATGTTTCTGAACAAATCTATTTAGATAGTCTGTTTCATCAATTTTAACATCAAACTCTATGATTACTTGTTTTGCCTTAAAAAAAAAAACAAAAAAAAAACTTTGTGGAATCCCATAACATCCTAACTTCAGAGCAGCTGTCTACCTAGTAAAATAAAGACAGAACTTCATTATCATGTGTCAGCAGGCCTGGTTAGCTAAACCCAGCTAGCATTGGAAACAATAGCCCCACAAAGAAGGGTGCAGCACGAGCTTTGTGAGGCAGGAGTCCACAGGATCCTTCTCCCAGGATCCTTGGAAACATTGTACCTGACTGAGGAAAGCTAGCACAGCCCTTGATCTGACCACAAAAAATTAGGAACTGTTCTTCATGAGGCCTTTATTCAGAGTTCTTGACTGAAAACTTCTTTCTTCCTAATTATGTTTAATTCATGCACTGACTCTGCCACTGTGGAGCCCACCTTCTGTTCTGAAACAAAAGCAGGAGCTGTGAGTATGGTCAAATACTTTGGTAACAATTATTTTTATCCCAAAATAACACATTGCAGTATCATAATTTTTTGCTAAAACATTTTCTGTATTGTTTAAGAGGATAAATACACCTGCCAAACCAGGCAGAAACAGATGTCCTCTCTTTATGATAACATTTTTCTCACCTATAAAAAGGCAGATGACATCTGAGTGCAGAATTATGACACAGTCTTCCCTATTTAGATGTTTCCTTCTCACTCTTCTACTTAGTGGTTTACACTCTGAAATAGTTATATGTATTCTTTACCCCTTTTCAAAGCCAGATACAGTTCTATGGTTGAGTACCAAGCTTTTTATTTTTTTCTTCTTTTTTTTTTTTTAGTTTACTATTTGTTGCTGCATTTTAAAGTGCTATTCAAATCTGGAACACAATACACTGATGAGCTGCGAGACTTATTATGTGCATATAAAAACACATATATATTTATATATGCTAATCCATTTAGAACACCCCTTATTTAGGAAATGTATTATTAATTATGATCTCAACAACTGCAAAACAACTAAAAATCAATTCACTATGAAACATTCTGAAAGTTAAAATGTTCTGTTTTCTAAAAGGATTTGTTAACGGGTATGCACTGTGAAACATCTGTTTTCCTGACTTTCTCTACTTAGAGACTAATTATGAAAATCTCCTTAATTTCTTATATTTTCTATTTCCATCACATAATACAGTAGGTGACAGGAGGTCATAGGCCAGGTTCTCAGCTGGTGAAAAATGGCATGGGTAACTGAGAAATCCTGTATGTTAGCTGAGAATCTAGCCCCACATTTCTAAACATCACTCATGTACTATTTAAAACATATTTTTAATTTAAAGAGTATAAGCCAATGAAATTTGGGATATATACACAGAAAGCTGTGAAGCATACTGCCTGTAATTACAAAAATGGACGTCAGATTAGTACTGAGGATTAGGTTTTGCTGAGATAATTTATGTTTCTTCTAGACAAAAGAAACACAAAAGATTTCTTATCCGCACTTTAAAATGGAGCCTACAATGCTACATGGGAGTTGTTTTTCAGAGTGGAATTTTTTTACAGTGGAATTTCAGAGTGGAAAGTATGTAGGGAATTCACTGAAGAGGAGATGGTGACATGCTGTGTTGAAGGTTGAAACAGTCAAGCTAAGAGGCTGTGTGTAGGATTTGTGTAGTAGTGGTGAGGGGACAAATCACTTGTAATACATTCAAAAAATGTCTTGGCAATTGGGAATAAGTGAGTCAAAGCTGAGGTGAAGTGTTCAAGACAGAGAAGGGTCCAAATGTGTAGAGAACAAAATCACTCTGAAGGTTGGACTGATTTCAGTGACACAAAATTTGAAAGTACAGAACACAACCTATTTAGGGACTGAATGTGGAGAATGTTTTGCATGATCAAGTTAAACTCCTGAGTAGGTTCAGTTTTCAGAATTACTGTTAAGTAAATATCTAAAGCCTGGAGAAAAAGTTGTAGTACATGGGAATGACATGTTTTAGTGACAACTTTGGAGCCATGAAGTCCAGAGCATATTATACAGGAGCACAAGTTCCTTCCACAGAGAACAGGATTCTAAAAGGAATCTCATCCAGGATCCTGGACTAAAAGGGTTTTATCACTGTTATATTATTTACACTTTTCGAAGTCACCTTCAGTTTAGCTGATCTCACCCATGGCAGGAACAAACTGGCTATGTCTGCATTTGCTATCTTGTTGCATTTCCTCTGATGCTCTGGCAGCACATACCATGCCAAAGATGTGGGATTTGCCCTGACAAAACAGGTCAGAAAAACTGGGCTGAGCAGCCACTGCTTTTCAGCAACAAATCTGGCTACCAAGTTTGTGTGTTTGCTGGCATGCTCTTTATCAATGTCATAATTACGTTTTTTAATCTAATTCCCCTACCAGCCATAATTTACCATATTTTATAGCAAATTACCTATATAGTGATATGAAGCTTTTTTTGCCACACCAAATCTTATGGGGATTCTTTAACAGAAATCCTCTTTTCTCCTATAAGTCTACTTGCTCTGCTGGAATTTCCTTCTCAGATAAAATTCCTTCTTCCAGCATCAGTCACTCCTTTATCTCAGCTCTTGCAATGCTGTATAGCAAAGGTCAGCTCTAAACAACACTACTGTGTGTCATTCTCTCAGCCTAGTGCTGGATATCTCTTCTCATCTCTGCTGGATGCAGCAGTGCTGGTTTCTCTTCTTTCTGAAGTGGCTTAGGAAGAGCACTCTTCTCCATTTCAGAGTCTGCTGCTTTCCTCCTTTTTTATTTAGGGAAGAATAAAGCATAAACCTCAGCACCTTCTTCTAACACAGCGTCAATTCCCTGGTACCCAAATATATAAATCTAAGCCGCCACTACTAATGTTTTTTTGTAACTGAGATGATATGCTAAAAGGATACTTTGTGTTCCCCTCCCTGAAGAGAAATGCCAGATAAAACTGTTACTCTGTTTAAATGGTGCCTGACTGAAGAACTTGTTAACATGTGGAACAGAAAAAGCAGTAAGAAGATACTTCCTTGATCAGGGTATTCCCACCTGGCAGTTCAAACCTATCCTACTGAAACTAGCTGAGAATGGAAAGTCTGTTTACATTTTATATCTGCCCTGGACACCTCACCTTTTCTTCCAAACTTGGCACCACTGAGATCAATCCACTGGATATCCAGTTGTACTTACCTGCCTTTTCACTCTGCTTTTCTCAGACAATACCCAACCTAACAGAGTTTTCCTTCTATTTTCTCTCCAGAAGTTTATTCAGCAGGTTTTTAATAACTTACCTTTTCCCACTACCATTAGTTATACCTTTTTTTCACATTCAAACTACTATCTTTAAATCTTTCATCCTCCTCCACACTTCCTGATTTTCCTCACTAACCATTCGTATTTCTTTGAAGTCCTTCTTTCCTGTCTGAATTTTATTCTTCTTCTTCTCTTTCAGCTTGATCTTGATGTCAATCTTTATTTCAGTCCTTATCTTTTTCTGAAAAGTCATCCTCAGTTTCCACATATATCCTTTTCCAAAGGATTTTTAATTCTTAATGTCATTTCCTTGGTCTTCCTAATGGGAAGTTTCAGGTCAGCTCAAAACACTGATGGACGAACATTTACAACTTTGCACTAAAAGTACAGTTTGTTACAGTGGATCTTTTGAGAATTTAAATCTTTTCTTGCTTAAAAAGTTCCTTTACTGTATTTAACTGTAACACTGCAGAGAGGCTTAGCATGATCTGACAACAGTGGATGTAAAGGGAAATTATGAAGTGCATCAGCAGTGCTTTCTTATCTTACACAGCCCTGCCCAAGATTATCTTACAAAAAGCAGTCAGGGCATTTTCTCCCCACTAATAATGAGCAGGATCTGACCTGTATAATTAGAGAGCAAGATAAACAATTTAAATTTAACCACTAGCCATAAGTATATGTTTTGCTTTTTAAGATTAGACTAGATGAGTCAGTTTTATAGTTTGTGTTTTTATAATACAGTAAAATTCTAGTCAAAATAAGCACAGAGCAAGGTGAAGACACTGTATCACAGAAGAAAGAGTCCTCTACCTCAATGAATAATTCATTGGTGAACCATGGAGGTCTTAAAAATCTGAGAACAATAAGTAAATATAATCTGCACCACAAAGCTTGAGAGTGCTGAGTGGGGGGTTACTCACTTGAGCCCAAAGATAGTGGTAACAGTTTGGTTCTAGCTGCCCTGCTGGAAGCTTCAGGACTATGCTAATGTAATAAAAGCTATGATCAAGTCCCTTCAACCTCAGCTGCAAAGAAAATACTACAGCAGAAAAGCAGCTGTCAATTGTTTCTAAAACAACTGAAGAAAATAAGTAGAACATGTTGCTAATTCAAGCTGATGAGAAGAATGTAGAAAATTAAGAGACCTTTACTCCAAAAAGATCTTCAATTGCTGGAGGCAGGAAGTGTAGGAAATTTACTGTGGGCTATAATAATTGCTGTCTGCCCTGGGAAACGGCATCAAGGCCAGAGCAGTCATGGCTCCATGCAAGCACATCCTCTAATTATTGAAAAACCTGTGTAGAGTCTCAATGTTAATCAGTCTCTCAGAGACTTCAGCTTTATCTGGTTAGTGCAGATTTATGGCATTTTTCTTTTCTTGTTATTAAAACTGATATTTCACAAGGAAGAAACTATCTCCAGACAACTGTTAAAATGCAAAGTTTCAGTCATAAAAGAGAACTACAGAATTATTCTGAGACTATTCCACAGAGAACCCAAACAAGAAGGGTAAGAAACAAAACATCAAAGACACACAGAAAAATGGAAAAAGATGAGACTTTAAAATATTAACTAAAGATGCAACAGTTGGCCTATAGATTCAAGAGGTTATAGTGTAATTAATTAAGTGCTTGTTACAATTAGGGAAATAAACAGCACATATGCTAATGCTACATGAATAATACATAGCTATAAAAAAGTAAAACAAATTGAGAGGTTTGCACAGTCACATTACCAGAGTAATTTGCGTTATTGCATCAATGATAGAAAACAAACACAGAACTTCAAAAATCCATGGCAAGGCCACTGTCTGCTTCCTTTGACTAGTGCTGTAGTAATAGTATAATGTACAATTTCTGATTATTCCATTGAGATGATTTAATATTATATTTTGGTCCAGAATGCTGAAGCAACTCTGAAGTATTATACACAGTGGTCTTGGACAAATAATATGTTTAATCAATATTTCAGATTTTCTTCCAGCTGGATCTGCAGATTTCTGGAAAATAAAGTGGAAAAAGTTGTGTGTCTCAAGATCTTTTCTCTTACTCTTACATATTACATCAATCCCTACTTTCCAGAAGTACCTGCCACTTCATAAATAGATGAACCCTGGGAGAGTTCCCAGAAATGAAACCATAAAAATTGCGAACTTCTGTGTCACTGACAGGATTTGAGAAAGTCTTGGGGGTGGGGAGGGCAATGGATGTGTTATTCACACCTCATTTAGTTGTCATCATTCTGAAAAATATGAAATAATAGATCTGATTTGTCTACAGGTTTTAATTTACTGGTGATGGCTCACTGCTCTTCAGTGGCCCTAAAGTAGCATCAAAATAATCTTTCTGGAAACACATGCATAAATACTGAATAAAAAACTGACCATAGATTGTACTTATAACCCAAAAGTGGCACATTTATTCTGTATAGAAAAAGACTGCGCAAGATACCAAATTTTCTGTATGGCAACAGGAGGTTCAAAAGACATAACTGGAATAAGCAGTGGGAATGTCTGAATCAGAGCACAAAACTGGAATCAAAAAAGGCGATGCAAACTGACACTTGATATCAGCTCTTTTTTCCTCTTATGATGCTAATACTTGAAAGGAAAATAAGGACTAAAATACCATGGCTACATATGCAGGAAAGATGCAGAATTATTTGAAGTACAGAAAATTGTATGTAAAAGCAAGCAATGTGTTCAATAATTCTCTTATCAGTGTAGAAAGCTCTTAGATATAAAGAGATCTGGGACATTATTTTAGACTAACTTACAGCTGTAACCTCAGCTATGAGAGTCTGATAACTTAAATCATGTTGTGCACTCAAAAGTTTATCACAGCTGCAGATTTTACTACCTGTTTTACTCTGAAGGTACCATCAGTAACAACAATCAAGAGACATTAAAGCATTCAAGTGTTTTATCTTCTGTAAAGATTATGACCAAGTCCAAGTCACCACCAGAAAGAATATTTCTCATCTAGAAATTTAACTTGAACAAACATCAACTAATCCTGAGAGGGAAAACATGCAGTGGGATCAGTATTTTATTCCCAGAATGGCACTTGAAGAATGTATCCCCATGTGCAGTAACTTGGCTCTTACCAATGCAGCTAATACTGCAATCATTTTTGCAATAGCAGATAGAAATAACAGGGGCAGCATGGAAAGCTGTGCTTGCTGGTGTGTTTGTGAGCCAGGCTGTGCTGGGTTTGGCTGGGGCAGAGTTCATTTTCTTCCCAGTGGCTGGTGTGGGGCTGTGCTTTGCATTTGTGCTGAACACAGGGCTGATGACATAGAGATGTTTTGTACTGCCATGCTGGCAAGGGGACATGTGAAGCTGGGAGGAGACACAGCTGGGACAGGTGACCCCAGCTCACCAAAGGGATATTCCAGACCGCGTGACATCACACTCAGGATATAAAGAGGGGGGAAGAGGAGGAAGGGGGGAAGTTTGGAGTGATGACTTTTGTCTTCCCAAGTCACCATGACCCGTGACGGGACCCTGCTCTCCTGGGGATGGCTGAGCACCTGCCTGCCCACAGGAAGAAGTGAATTAATTCCTTGGTTTTAGCTTGTGTACACGGCTTTTGCTTTCCCTATTAAAATGTCTTTATCTCAACCCATGAGTTTTCCAGCTTTTACCCCTCTGATTCTCTCCCTGATTCTGCTGACTGAGTTGCTGACTGGTGTTAAACCATGACAGGCAAAAGTAGTTAGATCAATGATTACTAATTGCAAATTATAATTCAGATGTCTGTCAAAGAATAAAGCCACTCCGTAATATTAGATATTTGCATTTAGCAGTTTAGATCCATATATTCTTACTGGTACACATTTCTTTTTTTCATCATCAGCTATGACTTTCTTCCTTAGTAATAAGATCCACAGCCAGTAAAATTTGAAGGTTTCTCACCCTTTTATAACAACATCATGCTGAAATGCAACTGTATGCAGATTATATAAACAGAGACAGTCTAGGTTTTCACACTTGTTTCTCTATCTGTATAATTGTATCTTTGCATTTTAATATTTACATGTTTACAACACATTAATTTTAAAACATGGAAAACTGAGTTTTACTGGGTGAAATATGATGTGAAGTGCCACCTTTATAAAATACAGCATTCTACAGTAATTACTGCAAACAGCAGTATGGCTCTTATTAATTATAGTGTCTTAAATTATTGCTACAGAAGTCCTGTAATAATATATTTTAAAGGAGGAGAAATGCTTGATTTGTACAGTAAATATAATTTGCAATCCCAAAACTGTTTTAACACACAGAAAAGTCAACAATAGTTAATCAATTTTACAGTCAAATGATACATACAATTATCAGCTATATTTATTCTCTGCTTCAACCATGCAAACATGAAAAAGTATAACACCTCTATTTATTCTGGGATACATTATTATCAATTACTGAAAATACAGCTGACAGCTTCGAAGATATAAACAGGTAGTAAATTTTTCTGAAGACTTTCTGCACTGCTTTTCTAACCCGCCAGTTATTTGCCTTCTAATAATGAGAGATTATTTCACCTTTTAAAATAAATACAAGATTTTTGGATAAGAAACTACTTAACCAAACAGAATCTTTTAAGACTGAGTGGGAGATTTTATTAGAGCTTCTTCACTTACAAATGAAACAGATATTCTGCAAAGACTTAAAAAGTTTAAATCAAAATGGATCCATTAAGCAATCTGTGGATGTATAAGAAAATGTGTGATTTTCATTTTATTTCATTATTTAATGAACTTCATTTAATTTTGTAAACCATCTACAGTTTTCGGTTGATATCCTACCTTTGCCACTACCTTTACTAGACATTGTAGGTGGTGTCATGATGTGTCTTCATGTACATAAATAAGTGATCTGAGATGAATGTCTCTTGACTAAATCTTTCCTGGGAAGAAAAAAATACATAGTCCTTATTTACTTTCCTCATGGATACAACTGTGCCATAACCAGTATGACCTGCTTTTCTGGCAATGCCTGTCAGTGTTTCCATGTGTCATGCTGCCCTATTTGCCTCCCCCCTATCTGTATGTATACAGAATTTTGTCCCTCTTCAAAAGATGTCATAAAAATACTGAGAAAAATATAAGATAAAAACAGCAGAAAAAAAGGACAGCTCTTTCAGGAATAATATCCGTTTTTCTATGAGTTCCAGAAAGAACCAAGAATTAGCTGTAAATGAGGGAAAGAAACACCAATACTTGAAGGAAAACACGAGGCACAATAAGGAGAATCACCAGTTCTTTAGAAACAAGCCAGATAACTGCCTGCGTCTCAAATACTTTTGTCCAGCAATTTATATTGTTAAAATCAGGGTAGGATATCTGCAGTGCCTGTATTTCGTACACTTCAGTCACCACATTTCTCTGCTATACTTTAAGAACTTATGCCAATTAATTTATAACTCAGAAAAGAAATAAGTTCTTGATGGTTCCTGGGGAGCTTGTCTTTGTAAAGAGTCTTTCCTGGTTGAGCAGCAGGGACCCAGCTCTCAGGGAAGTGTGCAGGACGGGGAAACTGCATACTAAGGCTCTGTACAGAGACCAAAGGGCAGTGCCTGCACTCTGCTCACGTTGAAGAGGGTAAGGATTCACTATGAGGCCTTGGGGAGAGTTCAGATGCAAAGTTCACAGGGTGGACAAGGAGGCAGCTGTTAAAATTACAAAATTAGATTATTGTAAGATTGCAATGTAGGTGATTATAAACCTACATTGTGCAAGATTCTTAACCCTGACTTTTTAAAGTTGTTATGGCAGAAAAGACTGGTTCTGCAAAGCAGAAACATCTGGGCTGAATCCTCTATACTGGGTTCTGGAGACCAGAAATTCCTCTCAACAAATGCAAGACCAAGACAGATGGGTGCTGACATTACAGTCCAGGAGGAGATAATGTTGAATTTCAGTATGGATGTTAGCTTCCAATCTTTCTTGCAGTAAACTCAAATTTTTATCTTTAATATTGCCATAATCTATCTCCCAGCTGGGTAATGCTACTAAACTACAATTTCAGTCCAGCTTGTTCTCATGTACTTAGCTCAAACTGTTTAAATAACATTGCTCAAAGAAATTATCATTAATCACCCTGTAAGAACATCTATGTGGCAACATTTAAGACAAAGCTGAAGACTGATGTTGTTATGACATAAAGGTTATAGAATCATAGAATCACAGAATGTTAAGGGCTGTAATGGACCTTAGAGATCATCCAGTTCCAATCCCCTGCCATGTGCAGGCACACCTCCCACCGGACCAGGCTGCTCAAGGCCTTATTCAACCTGGCCTTGAACACTGCCAGGGATGGGGCAGCCACAGCTTCCCTGGGCAACTTGTGCCAGAGCCTCACCACCCTCACAGTAAAGAATTTCTTCCTAAGATCTAACCTAAATTTCCTAATTTTCCTGTCACTACAGTTCCTGACAAAGGATCCCTCTCTGGCTTCCCTGTAGGCCCCCTTCAGATACTGGAAATTTGCTACAAGGTCTCCACACAACCTTCTCTTCTGCAGGCTGAACAGCCCAAACTTTCTCAGCCTGGCTTCATGGGGGAAGTGTTCCAGTCCCCTTATGAATTTCCTTGCCTCCTCTGGATTTGCTCCAACAGTTCTCTGTCCTTCTTATGCTGGGGGCAGCAGAGCCAGACACAGTATTCCCAGTTATGAAAGTTTTGAATTCATGGTCATGTCCCAAGAAAAGCCACCCTTAGCATCATCCTCTCTGGAGTTGAGTGAGAGATTTAAAATTCAGAACACCTGTAAATTTGTGGAAAATGATGGTCAGTGCAGAGCAAGATAGCCAACATGCTTGAATTCTCTGCATCTGAGAAAACTGTGGTGTAAAAATGCCGCATAGATGTGTACTACAATTACAATAGTGTGAAGTTTGTCCATGGAAGAATGCCAAGAACATCTGTTTTCAATAAACAACATGCTCTCCCAAAGCCTAATTCATGAGAAACTGTCTGACACAAACTTCTGTTTCATATTTAGGGAAGAATGTGACTCAACAATTTTGGCCTTGTGGCCACCACAAGACAAAGGCACTTACGTCAAATCCTGCTGCAACTGCACATAGATCCGAGTTCTGCTCTCAGCAGTGATAATGCCTTTGTCAGAATTTATGGCCCTAAACTTAAGTAATTTCCAGCTGCTGTCTTCTGTTTCATTCCCCAAAAGATTTTACTTTGACTAGATAAGCAAGCAAAAAAAAAAAAAAGGCTAGGGCTAGACTGGACCAGTGTTAACTTGAGTTACACTTAGATATCCCTGCAGACTGAGGGACAATAAATATCACCTTCATCAGTGAACGCTTTGTTCTGAGGCAGATCCAAAAAGAATGAGTGAAGCTGTTCCAATGGCTTTTGCTGGGAAACTCCTGATTCCCTGTTCCGGACATCTTGCAGACAGCTAAAAATCTTCCTCTTCTTTGTGTGGTAGTGAAGAAACTTGGGCAAATGTTCCTGATGCCAGTAAAGTATCATTCCAAGAGCAGTACTTCACTGAATTATCTGGCTTTTTCAGTTCAGTTATTATTTTTGTATTATCTAGTAATTTAGATACAGTTATTGTAGATTCTTCAGCCTGTGTTAGATATTCTCTGTACTCCCCAGAGTTTTGTATCCTGTTTTATACTTCTTCTCTTGTTTTTATCAGTTGTCACCTATTGTGCCTCAGTATTTTACTCTCGGGTACTTCAATTATATATGAATGTGATGTACTTCATAGCAGCTACTTTCCATTTGCCATCTAAATATCTTTGTACATGAATGTAGTAACCTACATTTAACTTCACAGGCAGTTGTGCAAATCTACAGAATTTCAGCTTTTGGGTTTTGGTGTGGTTATTTTGTCTGCTTGCTTTTATTTGATAATTGATTTCTAGATGTTTTTTGGTTTTTTGGTTTTTTTTTTTAATCTCTGCTTTTCAAATCAAAAATGAAATGGGAAAAGTGGAAAAAAACAACTGGTTAGGAAGGAAGTCACAGAGCCTATTCCTAAACCTGAAGGGCAGGAGGTTACCTTGGGATATTAGAGGGCCCATCTGTCAGAGGTTTAAGCATATTGGCTCCCTTAGTGGGGCGTTCATGTGCTTAATTTCGGCAATTTTTAAAGAAAAATGCTATTACAAGGAAAAGTAGCTCATCTTGCTTCAATCTCTTAGTAGTAGCCGCGATTATTTGCAAAATGTTGATAATACCTCACCAGACTGATTTTCAGCAGTGCTTTCATCCCACAATTAAGCAGAAACTGTTTTCCCTGTACTCCTATAAATAAGACACTTTGAAAACAGGAGTATTGCCTACAGAGATAAAAGCCAGGCAGAGAAAGTGGCAGGCATATGATTTGGCATTAACATTTCTATGAATCGCCTTTCACTTATTTTCAGAAAATATTTGCAATATCTGAGACACAAATACTTGTCTGATACTTTAGTAATTTTTCCCTATACTCCTTATACAGTATCACAGGATAGTGAAATAGAATTTAGTATCAAATTCTTATAACTTTGAGGTTGGGCTCTAAGTCTTAAAATAATATGAAATAAGAGTCAGTGCACCAAAACCATTTTTCTTTTTATTAGGTTCTATTTTTTCTCACCTACTTGTCAGGTATCTTTCCTTCAGTTTACAATATTCAAAAATTTACCAGGTAGAAAACATATGCTGAAGAAAAATTACCTGCCCAGAAAGCTTATGGCTGACCACAAGTGTTTTAAGGGTGTTCTCAGTTCTTAAAGTTATTTCACACAACAGATAACAAACTGCTCAAACTCATGGAAACTAGTGGGGCTTTTATAGAAAATTGGATTTAAGAGTAATATAACATTTTCTTAAGCAGTCATCTCACTGCTTAAATCTAAACATATTATGCTAGTGTTCAGAAAAACATATAAAACAATAAGCATACATTCTTGCAGGAAAAAAAACAATCTCAGTACCGGAAGAACAGAAAATAGCTTCATTGGACAAAAATAATTCAAAACAGAAGTCTTCAATATATAGCCATATTGCATTGTATTTGTTTGTATTTTGGCTTTTCTGAATCCCACGAGCACCTAACATAACTTTTAGACTAAATAAAATAATTGAAATAATTTTAAAAGTAAAGAATTTGGTAGGGCTTTTAAATCAATTGTTATCCAATGATTTGAGTGGCAGGCTCACTAATCAGGAAAACAGCATGAACAAGTGGTAAGTAAATACAAATCAAAACACATCAAGAAATATATGTCTGAAAAAAACCCAGTAATGCACTAGGGAATTTTCTGCCTTCAAATATGTGCAAATACAGATTGAACTGAAGATGTGTTGTTATTGGTTAAACAATTTTTAATGAAATATAAAGACCTATGTGCTCTTAAATGGATAATTTATGTGCAATGTTATTGTCTCTCAAGGTTTAATTAAATGTTTGCCTTGTGGCTAATCAGCTGCAATTAATAAATGAAGCCTATATTCATGTCACTGATAGGGAATGTTAAAATGGCCTCCATTATAATTTCAGTATCACTTTTCTGCCTGGTTGATAACAATCTAATGTATAAGAAACTTCCACTAAATAATTTGCTAAGAACACGATGACAAAATTCCAGTAGTATAATGCACAGGTTTATCACAATGCATAATTTTAAGTTGAGTTTGGAGGTAAGTACCTAGCAGTACTGGATGTGGAAGTGTATGCTTACAAAGTGCTTTTCACACCCAAAGCTTCCAGTGTTCAATTTAAACATCTACTCTGCCATCAAAAGAGCAACATTTCTTAGCCTTATGGATAGGAAAGAGTTTACACAGTGGAGCATAAACATCCATTAATTACCAGACCTACTGAACCCAAAGGATTTGAACTATCTTTGGCATGAGACACCTAAATGTTGTCTTAGACTATGTAATAACAACACATTCTTTTCCTAGACATGACCTTTCTGTGCCCTTTTCACTCCTGCTACTTTAAGTTGTAAACCTCTGTAGGTAAGCATTTAAAATGTAGGTGAGCCTCTGCTGGGTACTCTCCCACCTGAATACATTCTATAAATCACAGCCTAACAGGGAACAGGCCAAAGGCAATGCTGGCTGTCACTGACAGTGCTCCAGACGTCACCTAGAAAGAGAATTTTAGATCTCCTGACCTCAAAAGACATCTGTTCTCCATAGTTAGCATAGTTAGCATATTGTTATTTATCATTTACATTGCACAACGATCTCGGTGCTGGGCTCCACCACAAATTGTGACCTGTAAATAATACATAGTTGCCTGTCTCTGTTTTACATGAGATGCAGCCAATGGGTGTGACCAGAACTAGAAAACAATGATGAAAAAAGAGTTTTATAGCAAATAAGAATAAACAATCTTCACGGGGCAAGTGAAAATCTTTGGAGTTTCAACTTACTAGGGAAAAAAATAATTCATCGGCCAGCTAAATATGAGCACCTCTTGCTGGAAATCTTTCTTATTCTCTCAAATAATTTTTTTCACCAATTTATCCATAATTTATCCATAATTTATCTTACAAGGAACAGATCTGTACAGGATAATTCTACTGTCATCACTTAAGTCATTCATTTTGATTGCACCTCCTCTGATTTAGTTAGACTCTCATTCAGCCACAAGTCACACCACGTACAGAATCAGGAAATTCACTCAAAGGAGTCTGAAAGGATGTAAATACTGCTGTCTTCCATTAGGATAAAGAAAGGCATCATTAATTGCAATACAGTGAGAATATTGGCTGCATATTTTGTCTCAGGAAATGAAAACTTATTTAAGAATAACTTATTTCTCTTGGGGTTGTAAAGACATCTTTATCTGTACGTCACTGTTCTTTTACACAGGCTTCCATTTATTACAGAATGAAGACTACACAAATTAATGTCTTAGAACTATTTAGTTCAGTTCATCATGAAACAGCTTGTCCCAACACACACCAGAATAAACAGACAACGACACACTGAACACAGAAAACATAGTAAAGTTTTCTAAATGTGATTACAGTGGCTCTTTCTATCAGTTACTAATAACAGTTCTACACACAAAACATTATTTTAAGTGCTCTATAGGATAAACAGTCATAACCTAATTCTGATTACAATTTCCCATTCAATCATGAAGGAGACCTTCAAACTCACTTGCCTGAGGCACTGAGAAGCTCCAGGTCTTTGACGCTCATGAAAGAAAGATAACAATCACTCTTCAGGGGAGAGAGATTTTATTATACATACCCCGTGGGGTTTTTTTATCCTTTATCAAACTGCACCTTTGTGGGCCTTAAATTTCTTAATGGGTTGTTTATCCTTTCCCCCATAATTCATGATGATAAGCTAGATGTCACAGAGATAATGTTATGGTGATGAAAAAGTTGTACTGATGAGCTGAGTCAGTGATGTAGTTTGATTAACTTTTTATATAAATCTTTCTAGACAGCTTTCAAAAGAAGGCAAAACAAGTAAGTTGACAATGTTACAAATGTTTCAATAGGTGAAAATCTATCTGATGCAGACCTGAAATAAGTAAACATTGCCACAGAAGCAGGAGGGGATGTTGATGGGATACATTTCAGTTTATCATAACATATAAAGTGCATGCTGGGGCAGTTTTGTCTGTAATTCATGTAGAATATGGGGCCTACAATGACATGATATAAAAGACTTAAGAGCATGAGCTTTTGAAAGCAGTACTACTTGCAACTCCATTCATTAATAGGTTCATGCTCTCAGGCAAAATACCAAGAAAACCTTTGTACAATGCCACATTTGTATATGCTATGCATGTCTCTCAGGTTAAAGAAATACTGATTTAGACACTTCTGAGATGTTTTAGGTTACCCTGAATCCAGTTTTGCCATCAGTAGAACTTGACAATGATCTACTAGATCCATGCATAATATAATATAATGAATAACAATAATAATAGTATATGATGAATAACAAAATTAGAGATCCTTACAGTAATTTTCACACTGTAAGATTGTTTATCTTCACCACCACTGCTGTCTTCATCTCATCACTCAAACAGAAAGCTGAAACAGGACATACACGATGTAGAGACACTGCTGAAGTTGGTTAAAGAGGTGGCAAGTGCCTCATTAGAAAAATTTTAGTCAGTATGATACTAGTTATTCAGATCAAAATATGCATTTTCCATAAGGAACAAAATCAGAGGGAAGTCCTCCAACTTATTTGTGTATTCCAATGGCCTCTGAAAGTAAGAGACGGCTCTTGTAGGAAAAGTAACTTTTATATTCAGTGATACTTTATTGCTGTAATAAAGAGCAGGTACCAGACCTTGCCTAGCACAACCTTCCTTGGTTAATTACTACCTGTACCTGGAGCCCTTTTGGTGAGAGCTCTGTTTTTACCCTCCTTGCTTCTCCAAGTGCCAGCTTCATGCTGGTACCTGACCAGCAAGTTGTGCAGCACCACCAGTACCTACCAACACAGCAGCTGGTCCACACAGGGCAGAACTGGGCTCCATATTACTAGACTGCTCCAAAAAACCCACATGCTGCTCAGAAGTACAAGAGGTATCGTGTGCAGAGTGAATATGAGTAATCTACACAAATACGGTTTTGAGGAGTCTGCTGTGGAGGAAGAACATTATAATGTACCTGAGGAAGTGTCTTGTGTGTGAATAAGAGAAAACCATTCCTGGTGGTACTTGGCCTGTGATAATTACTTAGAACAGCAAGTTACACATTTCACTAACATTGGAACATCAGAAAGACAGGAATGCTGTTTTCCTGTCACATGTATAAGGAAAAGGTGCATAGAAAAACAATTTTATGAGAAGGTAATGTTTTGAGAGATGACACATTTCATGTTACTTGGCTTTAAAGAAAGACCACACAGACATTGAAAACTGAGGATTAGAAGTATTGACTGCAAAACCTTACAGAATCTGTCTTCACAAATTCTCTTATTCTCTTAGTTTTTGTGTATTTCACTTGGTATGGAAAACAACCATGGGGCCACAGTCAGATTTTTCGTTAAAGTTCATGCCAGATCAGTACCTAGCTTAGTATGGCATCCAAGGTCTCAAAGAGAGGTGCAGGATCTTCTTACTCACCTCCTTTAGACACTGGTGAGGACGAGGAGGTTGGACTAAAGAAATCCTGGTAAATTCAGAGATTACTGCAGTTCTATCAGCCCACCATGTCTTCACACCTGCTGCCAGCATCAGCTTTAGTACTTTTTGTGTACTTTGTACATCTTTGTACACTTGATTGTTGCCTGGTAGCATGCTCAGTGTTGCCTCCATCCAGTGGTAGCATGCTCAGTGTTGCCTCCATCAAGTTCCCTGGTTTTGTATTTTTAACACTTTGGCCTTTTCTCCTTTTTTTCTTTTTTTTTTTTTTTAGTATTTTTCTTTTTGATCACTTTAGTTTTCACCAAGCCTCTCCCACTTTGCCCCCTTCTAAAGTGGAGGACTGAAGACTCTTGAGTTTTGGGGGGTTTTTTTTGTAGTAGATAGGTTGACAAGTAATGGGAAAAATCAAAACTGTCAGGGACCAAGATGGACAGCTAGGCAGGAGTCAAAACACTCATTTTTTAATGAGCAGTATTAAGTATTCAGTATTCAAGAAAATCCAGGTATGTGTTGGTAAGTTTTGTGCATTGCCACACTTAAGCACAGGAATTCCTTTTCCATGTAATCATTAAAGGTGCACAAACATATTTTCTAAGAGTACGAGCTACTCAAAATGATGAATACATTGCACTTTTTGACTTTGTAGGCTACACTTTTGATATGCCAACATCTGAGAATCAATTTTTTAAAAAAAAATTAATTCTTCTTAGTTTTTGCAAGTAGTATCTGCTATAAAATATTATTTTCCTTGGACATTATCATTGCTTACAGAATTGGAAGCAAACCTACTCTAATGATAGGAACAAAAAGTATTAGCAATTGAATTTTTCTTTTTCCATGGATAGACATCCTTTCCCTTCAGGACTTGCAGGCCAAACATTTCTATGCAAATTATATTGGTGCTACAACACAGTATTGTAATAGGATTTGGTTTCATCCTTAACCACAGAAAGGCTACTGCCTCTTCATATTACTATATAGATGTAGACTGCCTTTGATTCCTTGCTAAAGAGTGTTATCTCTAACTTACATATTGTTTGGCAAGCAGGATCCTTTGAACACATCTCCATTAAAAAAAAAAATTCTTACTTTGCTTCCAAGTCAAATGAATTATATATGTTTAACACAGAAGATGTAGCCATGGTATAAATGTCTGCTTGTGAAGTACTTCAGATACTATTCCAGAATACTGTCAGAAATTTTACATCTACTGGTTTATCTTTCCAGTTTTTACAAATTTTCTTTGTACATTTCTGTACAGGATACAAATAATTGTGTTGTTGAAGAGTTTCATCCAAAAAGCCAAATGATAATAAGTCAAATGCTTTATTGAAGTCTAATTAAATTAAATCAAGAAGTGAAACCTGCAGCCTCATTAAGAAAGCAGAGTCTGCTTGCCAGGCTCTATTTTTCTGCCAGGATATATAGATTTTTTAGCAGAAGCCCATGTTCATTGGAATTATCTGTCTTTTTTTAAATTATTTGTTAACTGAGTTTTATATTGGCTATTTTGTATTTTGTCTGTGACCAGTGTCACGCTGACAAATTATTATTATCCCATTTATTCTTTTAAGGTATTAGAACAATACTAGCTTAATCCTCTTTTAAAAAGTCCTAGTGTTCCAAGAACTTTTGAATATGGACACTGATAGTGCATACAACTTCATGACATGTTCATTCCAAATGCTCTAATGCCAGTTTTCTTTCAGTATAAGAACCATTCTCCATGATCATTTGAATATAAAACAACTTTTCAATACAAACAACATAATTACATCAGCTGCCATCTTCCCAAATGCACAGAAGAAAAATGTTTGTCTTTAACGTTCAAAGTTTGTCACTAGTTATGGTTAAAGCTGTCATCTTCATCTCTTAATAGGGTCTTCACGCTATTCAGATAATTTTCTGTATTGTATTCTTGCAAAAACCTTCCATTTTCCTTATTTTAACTCTTTTGACCATATGTATATTTCCCTTATTTTACTTGCCACAGTGATTTTCTACAACTCCTAGCTTTCAGTGTACATGTATGATACCACATTCTTTCTGCAGCTCCGCAGATGTTTGCCTTGTAAACCACCCTGTCTTTTCAGCAAACATATTCCTTAGTTGCGGCATTATGGCTGTGTGGTTATCTGCGCTATCATCCTTAAATCATTTCCAATTACTATTCTCCCATTCCAGATTAAATTTCTTCTCCCAGCAGTCTTGTCTTATAATAGTATTCACCTTTATAAAATTAGCCCTTTCAAAGGATTAAGTATATGTATTATTGGGTTGGACTTAAGTCTGTTGGCACATAACAAATGTAATCAAATTGTTATGTTATGCCTAAGCTATGGCCATTTTTTAGTTCTGTGATCAATTCCTTTTCATCTGACAAGATGAGGTCTAATGTAGAATTCCTCTGTGTTGAATGCAACACTTTTTGGTTAGGAAAATGACATTTTAAATATTTTGAAATTCCAAGTACATTTTAACACTGGCAGCATGAGACCTTCAGCATATGTCACTCAGATTGAAATTCACTCAGTACAGCAGTGCTTTCCCTATATGTTGTAGGTGGGTAAGGCATAGGTCATGTTGTTCTCTAGTGTGATTTGATATCAGCTAAGTACCCTGTCAGCTTCTGACTTATCTGTTAGAACATTGACCCATAAACATTCAAAATCCTTTGTTTCCGATTGCCATCAACTCAGAAACAGGTAATGCCATTTTTGAAGTGCTTTCTGTCCACTTGATCCTTCCAAAATAGATTATAGCAATTGATTCTGACATTCCTGTTTTCCAAACAGTTTTAGCAATAAAAACTAGGTCAAATCTGTGCTAAAAAAATGATCTCCTCCTGTTGTCAAGTTTCCAACAGGAACAGAAGTCACTGAAAAATCTCTGCCCTTTGTATTCTTTAACAATCCAATTGGGTTTCTCTTACAGTTGTAATTTTCACTTAGCAAAAGCTTGTTGGTTCTTTCTCAGTATTTCCTTTTCTGACCAGCCCCAGACACCATAGCAGACCAGTCCCTTAGAAGAACAGCTGCTTTGTGACAGTAAATTAAGCAGCAGGCTCTCATCAACAGAAATTGACAGCATTTTCCACAAACCAGTTACTTTCAGGTTACATCACGTACTCATCCAGTCTAGTATTTTTTCTACTTGCTCTTTCCCCTTGCTCACAAGTCGTGAAGGATGTCAGAGAGGCTCAGAGATCCTGGAAGGATGGAGGCCAACAAAGATGATTGAGGGACTGGAGCATCTGTCTTACAAGGAATGGCTGAGGGAACCAGGCCTGTTCAGTCTTGAGAGGAGACGACTTAGAGAGGACATCAGCAATGTCTGTCAGTATCTGAAGGGAGGTGTCAGAGGTTGCCTCCAGGCTTTGCTCAGTGCTGCTGAGCAATAGGACAAGAGACAATGGGCAGAAATTGATGCACAGTTCCACCTGAACAGGAAGAATAACTTCTTTACTATGCAGTGACCACACACTGGAACAGGTTGACCAGAGGGGGTGTGGAGTCTCCCTCTCTGAGATATTCCAGAACTGTCTGGACACAATCCTGTGCCACACACTCTGGGGTGACCCTGCAGGGAGGTGGGACCAGATGCCCCACTCTGATCCCTTCCAACCTGACCCATTCTGTGATCCTGTAAAAGCAGAAGGGCTGCTCCCTGCAGGTGTCCATCCATCACCTGAGAGATTGCCCACACTTCCTTAGGTATCCATACGATACTGTCCAGGCTCTTGCCATCTTCAGAAGCTCGCTCAGCTTTCAGGTACGCTCCCATTCGAGGCAACTCGTTCGGAGCTCACCTGTGAGCTCCAGGAAAGCACACCAACAGCTCGGGCGGTGCCGATTTCTAACAGCTCCCGTGTTTTCCATGGTGTAACCCGGCCTTGGCGGCTCCTCGGGCCCGGCAGGGACGGCCGTGCTGGTCCCCCACGGCCGCCGGGAGCGCGGCCCTCAGCGCCGCCCGGCCCCAGCACCGCCCGCCCCCGTCGCCATGGCGGCGTCCCGCGCGTGCAGGGCCGGGCCGGCGCCATGAGCCCGGGTCTGTGCCCGGGGGACTCCCGCTGGTGGCGTTTCTCTGTCCCTGGGACCGGCGCCAAGGGGCAGCGTGGGTAGCGGAACAGGTGAAGGGGAAAGCTGAGATGTCCCCGGGCGGAGGTTGGTGATAGCCGGGCGGCAGCGGAGGGCGGCTGCGTTCTATTCCCAGAGCCACAGGGACCGAGGGCATCCAGGGTACGGAGCAGGTTGTGGCCAGGACCTCGTTCGGATTACTTGGAACATGTAGCATCTATCACGCTGGCTATAGATTTCAAACATTTATTGTTTGGGGTTTTTTTTAAAGCAATTTTTTTCTATTACTTTCAGTGTAATAAAGCGGCATGCCAACAAGTCTGTCTTGTCACACTCTGATGACTTTTTATCTTACGAGGTGCCTGGTAGCAGACAGCCGTGTGTCATAGCCATGCCTGTTTCCTCACCTGCTTCCCTGCCTGGGAAATCCTCAGTTAGTTCTGTGCATGTCTCGGAAAACCTGTGGGAAGAGCTAAGAGGCGGCCAACAGGTTTCCTAAAAGGTGCTGGAAAAGGCACCATTGCGATCATTCCGTGTTTTACCTTCGGCTTCAGTGCACCTTGGAGCGATTCCAGTCCGTGGGGAGATTCCCGGTGATTAAATCTTTAGAAACAAACTGCACCGCCTTGTTTTTCGAGGAGTTCTGTGGGTGTTTGGTTAAGTAAACGAGGTGTGGCTTGCGCTCTGTAATAAAGGAGCAAGATGTAAAGTGGTGTTTAAATGACCGGCAATGAAATTTACATGACTGTAATAACACAGGTTTCAGAGGGATGTGCTGCTGATGCCTTCAGTCATGTGTGTCTGTGGCTCTAATTTACCTGTAAGAATCACAGTTACCTTCGAAATGAGGGAAATACGGCCTCCAGTTCACTCTGAAAGCAACCTCCCATCTCTAAAGCAAAAGTTCAATTGACATTACTATGAAGCAGTTTTGGTTTTTTTCTTTCCCAAGCTTCGAGTTTGTAATAGGAACCAGGGCAGTATTTTAATCCACGTGAGGCAATAACTTACTAAGAAAAATGTCTGCTTGTGTGCCTCAAGTGAGCCTGTGTGCATGACAGCCTGTTTTCCCACAGACTTGTTTTCTGTGGAGTGGGAACATGGAGTGTGTGAGCCAGTGAGGAGTTTGTGTGCTCCAGCCAGATGCCCTGTGTGTGCAACCTGGAGCCTGAGCCCTGTGGCAGTTTCCAAATTCCAGCTCCCCATCAGCAGCTTTCCGTGGTTGCAGTGGCTCTAGGTGGTCTTCTCTCAGCTGCTAGACCTCCCTTATCTGCCCCATTGCTGCAGTCAGCTCCCCTGCTTTGCCAAATTCATCAGCTGCCATTAAGGTGTAGTTGTGTTCATTTTCTCACTTCAAAGTGAGAACTTCACTTTCTCACTTCACTTTCTCACCTCAAAACAAAGCAGCTTGTAGAAAGTTTTGCATCTTCTCTGGGCTTCAGTATTACTATTCCAAACTTTGATTACTATTTCCTACCGAGTAGTGTCTTCCTAAAAAGTGATTTTCCCTTCTGTATACAAATCTGTCATTCTCTATGAGAAGTGTGATCTTTTATAGTGATGAATTACCCATACATTTTTATTCCATTGATTTATTATTTTCCATGACACAAGTCTGTGAACTATTGCTGCCACTAACTGCAGATTAATCTGTTTATGTTTTTTTTCTTTAACAAATGTTATCATTACTACTAAGCCCTAAAAGAATAACTTAGGAGAAATATCCTATCTTGTCATCTCTTCAACCTGTAATTGTCCTTATCATTCAATTCTAAGTAACACAATTTTAAAAATTACTTCACTGTAACTGCAGCAAAATATTGCATCAGTGAAATGGCTTTTGATCCCAGGAAGGCTAATATATAAAATATCTGCTAGTCTTATGCTGATCATTCAGTAACAAATTGATTTGTATCTAATACTTTTTTTCCATAAAATAGATTTCCTTTCACTAAATGTAGCAAATAGTTAAATTCTTTCCCCTCTCTTATTATATTCTGTTTTTCCATCCCTATTAAAAGTTTATGCCTTCAGGCCTACCAGCAGGGCATGCAATACCTACATTAAACCAAATTTAAAAGTAAGGGTGCTCCTGCTGCTAACGTGCTCAGATCACAGACATGCAAAATGAAGGAACTGGCAGCTGAAACTTTAATGGTGGGAAGTGTAGACTGAATACTTGGGGAAAAAACACAGTAGCTCTATATGACAAAAAAGTCCTATTAGCATTTATGTACTTCAAAATGACAAGCTAGATGATTCTACATAACTGTGGGGCTTTTGGCTTTTGTTTTAAGTAAAATACTGTGTTGTAAATATAGCATTACATTACTTATATTTTTTCCTTCAAAAGGTTGTTACTATTATGATTACGTGGGATTTTGAACATTAATACAGTGCCTGTTGTTGCTTTGCATACTGTATGTTCCATCATTTGTCCACCTTGTGTATTAACTTAAAATATTATTAATAGTTGGCCCTAGATAGCTTGAGGAAACACAGGGACTCCCATGCAAGTATGGTTCCTGGATCAACTGTCCCTGTGCAGATCAAGAGTACCTCAAAGAAAGAGAGAAAACCGTGGAAAGTCAGATAATGACCATTCCTATGTGTTATGTCCTATTGAAGTAACGCTGCGATTTGTGTGGAAATGGAGCTGGGATTTAATGCACTGAAAATAACACAGTGGACTGGGAAGCAGCAGCAGAAGGATAAGAAACTGCATTGCTGTGAAGATGTTGTTTTATGTACTATTGGTTTTGTTTGTTTTAGTTAAAATGAATGTGTTGCCTCAAGCAGTCTTACAAAGCCCAGGGGAGCATCCCAAGTTCATAGAGCAGACTCTTTGCCCCCCATTAGACTTTGCAAGGTATGTACCTCTTTTCTTTCAAAGCTTCCTTTTGGCTGTGAATAGCTTCAATCAGCTGTGCTGAAGTGACAAATTATGTTTGCTTTTTTGCGATATTTAAAGCCACAAAAATCAGAGGCGAAGAAATTCTCTCATGGGAAAGTTTCACAACTAAAAAAGGGGGGGGAAAAAGCAGATGTCCATTGGATTAAAATGTATTTCTCTTTAATAACAGTGGTTTAAAGTTAAATAGGAACCAACTTACAGGTGAAGAGTATTTTTTTTATACACTTTATGAAATACAGTGAGTTATTATGGAAACACTGGAGAAATAAGGCTAAAACAGCTTAGAAAAAGCAAGTGCCAACTTCTGGAGGAAAAGAAAGAGTGTCTTTTAGCAAGCACCATCCTCACCTCCGTTCTAGATGAAGAAACAATGTCCATTCCAAGTCACAGTCTCAGTTGTTCACAGTAATTAATTAATTAATTAATTGAATTTATGGTTTTTAATTCTCATTGCATATAGCAATGCATTTTAAATAACGATTTTTTGGAGTTGATGGAATTTCCTAGTGTATTTTTTCCTAAGTCTCATCTGCTTGTCTTTTCTGTGTTACTGCTACATTAACATCACTGATAATAACAGCCAGGATGAGATGAGTATTTATTATTTTTAATAAGTTTGTGATGGATGACCATGTTTGTAGTTGCATCAGTCCAATACAGGTTATTGCAGAACTTATGTAAACAGCAGTTAGTTTGCAACTTTCTGCTTGTTTTTTCCCCTTGGCTTTAGTTGTCTTTAAGGGTGTTATCAATGACAAGTCAGAAATTTATACTTTTTCTATAAGGCAGGTGGCATTTTAAGTCGTGTATGATTGTAAGGGCTTTTGCCCTGATTATTTAAATTTTTTTATTTTTAAGATACCTTTGTAAAGATAATGGAAAGGCATCAGGCTTTCCTTTGCTCCACTTTGAGATGGTTTTTAACTGCAGTGTAAATTAAATTGCAGCAAGCAGATAGGAATTTGCCTGATAGGAATTTTTAACTGCAGTGTAAATTAAATTGCAGCAAGCTGATAGGAATTTGCCTGGGAATTTGTTGTAGTTCACTGTTTCAGTGTGGGGGTTTTGACTTTGTCTCTCCTGTTTCAAGTATCTGATGTGTTCTCTATGTGCTACTGATGTGCAGAAATCTAATTTTTGAGGTTAAAAGTCAGCCAACTTTTGTCATAGTTGTTGTCTACTTGATACTTCATGTTTATTTGCCCAGAGATACTGTTTTTCAGTTTTTCTATAGCCTCATATAAGCCTATAGTATCTTGAAACATGTTCTACATCAGTTTAAAATAGCCATTAATTACCTAATCTTCATTATCCCAATGACGTTGTGTATCTTCCTCAGTTGTGGCTGTTTTGGTGTGAAAATTTTGGTATTGATTATATTTTGGCATTGATTCTAAGTGAATTTTTATGGCAATATCCATAAGGTGTACATTTAGCCAGATCAGCAGCAGCTCCTATGGATTGTGTTAAGTGCAGCCTGGAAGCACAAACCTCTGCTGGTGCTGCTCAGCAGTAGCAAATTCTGGAGCAAATTTAAATACACTATTTGTGAGGGAAGTTTTCACTGTTACATTGTTTTAAATACAGATATGTCAAAATACCTCTGCTTTGCTTAGCTATTTTGTTTTCATTTAAATTAACTTCATGAAGTGTCTGGTATTCTCAGAGCAGTAAGGAGCATGATGCTTATATTAGCTAACATTATGAAAAGAATTTACTCTCATCACTGTAATGAAAGACAGCAGTGTAACACAGACAGAGAAAGAGGAAAGTAATGGATTTATGTGGAACACTAATGTTGAATTTCTTTTGAGTGATTAACCAGACAATCTTTATGCTCTGTTTCAGAAGAATAAAAATAAATTCATATTACTTTTATAAAGATAATATCCTCTACAGTCAGGATATCAGACTCTATTTAAATACACTTTATGGTCAATAAGTGCGTATTATCCTTTCAAGTCATCTCATGTGTAGCAGAGTGGAGATGCAAGGAGATGGTGGCTGAAGTGAAAGGTGAAATGATGCACAGTTCAAATTTTAAAATTAGATCCACACATACCGAAATTTGCTCTTTATTTTAAGGCCTTTTGGATTGACTCTTCAGTGGACCATCTTTTGCATTATTCTGCTCAAACTGTGGGAAGCAGAGAGCAGTATTAAAAGATTGCATTGCACCAAGGAAAACATTTTCAGTTGAATTTGGAAATTCTTTTGTGGATTTGCCTTTTTTTAAATTTTGCAAAAGCAATAGATTGGACCACTCAGTTCCATACTGATAATGCAAAAATGTAATGGTCCTGGTTTAGGAAACAATTTAAATATGAATAGCTTAATCAATTATTATTGATTTAGCTAATACACAATTTCTTCTAGTTTAGACAGAAATATCAGATAACCAGATCCCTGAAAGCTAATACCATCTCTGTTTTGTTTTGGAAATAAAGATTTGAAAAAGCTACAGACCAAAAAATTAAAAAGATATTTGTATGTGTTTATAGAATGTCTGATATATTACTTTGTCAATATTTCAGTATTTAGCTCTACTTGGCAATGATAATATATTATACATGCTGCAGAAGTCTGTGTTAGCACCTTACAGTGTTTCTTTTAATTTTTTTCATTTAAATTTAGGATTCACTTGATCAAAGACAAAGATGGCATAGATGATTATTTGGCGAAGAATATCAAAGGGGTGTCAAAACAAGAAGCTGCTGCGTAAGTTGGCTTTTTCGAGGCGTTTTAACATCCACAAGTTTATTGTTTCCTTTGTTTCTAGTCATCATAGTCATTTAAATTTAAAGTTCCCTAGGCCCTACCCTTTTTAGTGGAACTTGGCATTTAAAAATTGAAGTTGATATTAAATAATGATGGTTCATTTTTCCTGATGTTAAATGTATCAAAGCATTTATCTCCTTGGTTTTACTAATCTGTATGTTTACCAATTCGATCAGATTTGTAACATTATTGTTAAGATTGTGTCAGTAATTATTATATTGTGCTGACTTATTTTCCCCCCTTTTTTTTTCTGAGCCTTTGTGAAATATCTCCTTTGGGGTGGGAGCTTAGTGTACCGACGTACACATTCTTGTAATTTCGAATTACTATTTAGCCAAGCCCAAGTGCTGACTTCTGTGGTGAAGCATTTAATACCCCATTAGTTATTTAAAAACCCAGTCAATGAAAGAGATCTGGATAACTTTTGATTTCTTACAGCTGAGGTATTTACATTTACAAGTTACAAGAGACTATGACTGACTTATTCTTCTGGAGTCTTTTAACAGATCTGGGGTTCAGCACCATCAAAATTAATGAAAGAATTCTAACAAACTGGATTTCTGTCTGCTTAAGTGAGCTGATTTATTTATTTCAATATTTAAATAATAAAAGGATGCATATACAAGGGCTCTAGGCACCTTAACAATTAATATTGCAAGATCACCCATACAGCATAAAAACATTCTATCAGTCAGACAGGAATTCAACCAGCTAGTTCCTTACAAAACGTGCTTTTTTTCTCCTTTCTAGCCTAACAATGTGCCTGCAAACCGTCTCTAAAAACTTTCAAATTAAAATCTAGGAAATTACTAGAAGTATCAGACCTCAGAGAGCAAGCACAGAACTAAGTACACGCACTTATTGTCACCCTGGCTCCATGCCAGTTGTGGAACTGGCTGCTCTACTCACTCCACAACAACAGTTGTTGCAGGCTGAGTTGCCTTCTCAGTGAGCTGCTTGAGCTGGCAGCCACAGTGGACTTCTACACACCACGTTGGGGACACAAATGTTCTCTCTGAGGTGACTACACAGGAAGTCACTCCTATTTTAGGAAGGCTTTGGGGATTCAAATGCATTTTACAGCTCTGATTTGATCAGGTCAGCTATTTATTTTTTACTGCTATTAAAAAAAAAACAAACAAACAACAACAACCACCAAAAAAATCAAAAACAAAAACAAAAACAAAACCACAAAAGGGGCAATGCAAAAAATCCTCCTGTATGATTTTTCTTTTTATACCCAGACCCTGAGCCTGGAGGTTGTAGAAAGGGAAACCAGCAAGGACATCCACAATTAAGTGAGAATTTTATCATCTGTTCTGTAATACCCACACAAAGTGGGGTGTTCCCTTACAGTTTTGTAAGAGGCTGTTTTCCAAAGTTATCAAAGCCTCTTAGGAGATTAAACTGAAATATCATATGTACTCTGGTTTACTTCTGTGGAGATTTTTGAAGTTTAAAAGGTTACGTTCATGTTCTGTACATTTAATTCTTCTTGGAATTTTAGCTCTTGGTAATAGATCGGCAGTTACAAAATTTCTCTCTCTATATATAATTTACTAAAGCTCTTCCTTAAACCTGATAAAATCCTTTGAGAGCAAACAAAAGGTAGCAAACTAACTATACAGTCATATTAGTACTATGCTAATCTAGTTAGAGAAAACTGCATCAAGTGTAATTTAAAACAAATTTATAAAGTCAGGCAGTGCTGTATCTGTAAATGATCTTACTAAAATCAGTGTAATGCTCAGTATGTCTCAGCAGACAATGGATATTATTATTTTTAAAAGTATGAGAAATGGCTTGCAATATGCTGTGCAGTTTTTTTAATATTGTTTCCATTCCAGAAGTAGATTATTGCACTTCTTTATAAAAGGACTCAATTTCCTTCCTCTGCCACCTAAATACCTGTTCTTTTGTTTAATATGGAGGTTAACTTAATATGCCAGTGATTATTTTGTCAAGACAAATTCTTGTAGCCATACTCCTGCTTAATATTAAACACCTTTTTTTATGTGTATGCTAGGCAGACAACAAATTTATTATCTTCTAAATAAAGGAATGTATGGGTAGTATCGCATTTATGGAAAAAAGCAGTATTATTTAAATCTTTTCCCTAAAATTCTATCCCTCACAGTATTCCTTAAAATTAAGATAAACTAGTGAAGGAAAAAGGTTGCAGTTATTCTTGTATTGTACAGTATTGTAGTCTGTTCCAAACTTCAGCAAAAGAGAAGAATTCCATTAACTGTGCTCATACCTTTTTTTCTGTGGAAAAACTAGATTTTGTTATTTTTTCTCTTTCTAATAATTTTTGTCCCAGATTGATATGATAGAAAAGGGAGAAAAAATAGTGCTTAAGAAAGATAACACTTTAATTATATGAAAACAGGATATTGCTTTGTTTTTTCATTGATTTTGTTTTGCTTCCTTCTTAAAAACTTTTAACTTGAAATAAGAAGTGGTGCAAGAGTCTGGAAAAGGAAGAAAAGTAAAGGTTCCATTAATGCAGAATGTGAGTGCTTCCTTGCCACAGAATTAGGTTTTTGTATGAGGAGGTTGGCTGACTCCAGTGGCCTTCAGTGTGCTCTCCCTGATACTCTCTGTTCTCAGTCTTGACTCACCAAGTCATTAACAGCTCAAAATCAGATTGCAGTAAAAATTAAAAAAAGTCCCTATGAACTTCACTATGAACTGTGAAGTAAAGCATTTTTCATCAAGAGATTGAGTCCAAGGTTGAATCTTCAAATGAGTTTGGAGCCTGAAATGGGCCAGAATTTGATGTTGTCATTCCTGTTTCCTGATCTTTTTGTCAGGGCCAGAAAGATCAAGTAAAAGTTCTCTCCTCTTCTACAAATGAAAATTGTCCAAAGACAACCATATCATCAAAAAAGAGTTGAAGGCTAGAAAGAGAGACTTTGAAATGTACTTGATGAGAGGAACAACTTTACTTAGCAGTAACAAAAAAAATATTACATTGGTGATGTTAATTAATGTATTTTGAATACGTTTGAGTGGAATGATGGAGTTCTGTTGTCCTCAAGATTCCAGTGGTCAGATGACATCCAAATTTTTATACAGAGATGGTAAAGTCTTACCTAAAAATGCAGAAAATTTGTATTTGTGTTTTCTGTCTCGAGTGGTAGATCAGTGTGTTATGGAAAGCTTGCCTTGATAAATCTATGTCAGTAAAGACATTCTCTGATAGGACTTTTTTTCAGGCAGGAGACAAGATTATCTTATACCCATTCTGTCAGAGGTTTTTGAGATACAGTGGGCTGTTCTACTTAGGATTCTCCAATGCCTGGTCCTCTTCACGATTAGCTGGAACAGAAAAAGGCAAAGGCTTCCATTCTCAGCTGGGCTGTGACCCCCAGAGCAGCTGTTGGCCATCTCTGCCAATGCTGGGAAGATGGATCATTAAGGGACTTTGCAGATTGTATACTGCAAAATGGAACATAAGATTTCTGCTCTAGCAGTGATGACTGATTAATATAGTAACAATCCCTTGCTTTAGTAAACTCCCTGCAACAAGAGCAAAGGGGATTTCACCTAAATTTTGCTGATCCAGGGGACTATGTTAATAACCCCATATAACCAGTGGAAATAATTAAGAGAAAGTAATGCAATTAAGCATTTTTTAGGAACCCCATTTTTTAGGATTCACACCACTGCATTAGAGTAATGTGAATGATACTTTTGAAGCACTTATTTCTCTCCGTTGCCTATAGAAAGATCGTAGGGTGACGAGCTCGGATGTAGACGTGCATTTACCACTTAATCCCACACTGGAATTTTGAAAGCTGTAAAAAGGATGAGGTAAAAGTCTTAGAGACTGATTCCTGAGGAAGCCTTTTTACAGGGAGCTGTCAAGTTCAGAACAGAAGTGACCTGGCATCCATCTTTTATCTTCTGTTGGTGCCATCTGAAAAAAGATTATTTTTTCCATTCTTCAGCCAGAGACAAATTATTTACTATCCACCGCACTCCCGAAATTTCTGCTCTTTTCAGTGTCAGTATCAGCAATGTACAGTTAAAGAAAACAGATGTGGGAAAATCTATGAGAGATTGAGTGTTAGATAAGTTTGTAGAAATAAATTATTTCTTTCTTACATCCTTATGTCCTTCTACCAGTTGATCTCTGAATACTCAACCCTATCTGTCCTCCAAGACTAAAGAGGGAGAAACTTCCTCACACTCAGTTTTAAATTTATTTGCTCCTCTGTCTGTCTGTATTCTGGTCTTTTGCATTGGTGGACCAGTTCTCTAAGGAAGCTGATTGGGGGTTTGATTAATCCATACGTTTTAATACCAAATAAATTAGTGTGGTGACTTCTTAGGGGACGTATGAAATCTTTTACTCAAAAAATACCTATTTTCATTGACACCCTATTGCCATGCTTACTTTTTCCCAACCTGAAATCTTTACTGGGACTTCCCAATTTGGATGTGCTTAATTAAGGCATGAGAATTTTGTATTGTAAGGTGGACTTGACCCTTTTTGTGTAATTAAGTGGGGGTCTCAAGGGACAGAAGAAGGGCAGTGCCAAGAAAGAGGGTAAGGAAAAATATCTTACTATATGGGATTAAGGCAAGGAAGGAAGAGGTACAGCTGCTATTACTAGAAAGCTTGCAAAAGGAAATTTGGGATGCAGGCTGATAACGTGTAGGTGCAGATTCTGCTTTTCCCTTGTATTTCAGTCCTTGGTTGCACAGTATTTGGTTCTGTGGTGCGCTCCTATGAGCTGCTTCCATTTCTTCTGCGTTTAGCACTGCAAAGAAGACAAAGGGAGGGAGGTGAGTTCAAGGAAGCTGAAGAAGGACACAGCAGCACACAGAGAATGAAGTAAACTTCTTTCCCTTTCATACTCAATCCTAGGAAAATTATGCTGTTCTTCCTGATGTCAGTCTTTGGATAGCACCTTATGACTCTCTTTGTTCACATTATTCTGGTTGAAAATTGATGGAATGTTGTGTAAACTCATTTACATTTTATGAGGGTATTTCTTTACTTTTAGATTCTAACAAGTATGGATGAGGATAAATCAGAACCAAAGAAATTTATCCTTTCGTAGTAAAAGAAATTTTAAATTAAGGCACTGTATCCCAAACTCCCTGCTGGTTGTGGAAAGGGAGATGGCACAAGTCACTTAGTGAGCTAGATGATAAATTTTAAATTTCTTTCACAATATTATTTAAATATGTATTTTTTTCTGTCTGAATAATTCCTAACAATCTTGCTTGCCATGACCAGGATTCAATGTTTATTAAACAACTTTCAAAAAGATATTTCAGCACTTAGAGGCACACATTCTTTTTGGTCAGATGAATGATCCCTGCGAATTTTGGGCCTGATAAGCATATTATGTAGTGTAATTAGGCAGTGATCTAAAGAACAGAACTGTGTAGGAAGCGAATGGTTTGCCTTTCCTAAAGAAACTTCTTTGTGCATTTGTGTAATGTGAAAGATTTTTCTTGAAAAGGTTAAAAAAAGTTCTAATCAACTTCTGTACATTATGTAGAACTTCATTTTCTAAACTCTGCAAAAGAAAGTTTCATATTTAATGGGAAATCATGAATTATTCCATTTATTATCTACTTCCTCCTTTCAAAGACATGATCTGGATAAAAGGCGGGGTGAATAATTTCAAAAAATACAATACATTTTTAATGGGAAGGTGCAAACTACAGATTCTCATGACTATTAGCAAGTATAGAGGAAACAGAATTTTACTTGCAAAAGCTCATCAAACTCTTGCAAAGATAAAATACATGACATACTTTAATAAAGAAGAACACAGCAAGCTGAAGTTTTTCTTTTTTTATGTAACTTGTTGTTTTTACTAAGTTTGGTCTTATGGTTTTCCAGTGCTTTCATTTCTCAATGGTTCAACAATATTTAGTACTGAAGATAACGTACAAGCAATACACAACTGACTTCTGTTTTTAAAACACTCCACTAAGGTGAAGTATCACACACAAAAAGAGTCTGAAATAAAGAAAGATTGTCTGATCTGCCTTGGTACACTCATGACTTTCTGATAATTTTCACAGTGAACCCTTCTGCATTGTGTAAAATCCTTGCTTTTCCTTTCCTCTTAATCTCCATGTGGTCTATTTGTCCTTATTCTACCGAATAAATTCAGCTGGGGATTGAATGAGAGATACCCTAAACAAAAGCAAAAGTACTGTGGGAATTGTTCATAGCAATACTGTAATAAATGCATAGCCTTGTATAGGGGTTTGTGATATTTCGTAACATAGCTGGAGAAGACACAGAAAGTAAATAATTGTGTTTATGTATCTTGCACACTGTAACAAACTTGCAGAGAAATCTAACAGCTACTTTGATATCATGCAAGTCAAATGGAAACAGTTCAAAACTCGGATGTTTCTAGTATCAGGTCTATTAGGTCAGCTCTGAAATAAAAGAGGAACGCTGAGAAATGCTTCATTTTGATAAAAAGTAGTCCATAAAATAAGGTTGGAATTACTTTTTGTTAAGAAACATTATTAATTTAGAAAGAAAAGCAGAAAGATAATGAAGATTTTTGTTTCTGATTGTGCTTGAGATAATCACAGGTGTGTGTACTTTTGTATGATGAAAATTTTTATAAGGGTAACACTTTTATCTTAATTTTTATGGTTTTCTGTGCATTTATGTTAGGGACAGAATGTTTCAAAAGTTCATTGCTAAATTTACATTTCCATTTTCTGGGTTAATGAGGATATTTAATTAGTACAGTACTTACATTCATTTCAAAATACTTTTACTGTGTCATCCTTTGATGTTTATAATTGATTAATTTTTCATTTTATGTAGCTTTGAACAAAAGGAAGTGAGTTCAATATATGTGTTCTTTGCGGGATCCTCCTGACAGGTTATGCATCCCCCTTTGATTGCATGATTTAGGTTAAAGTGTGTTTTGACAACAATCCAGTGACTGAGGCAGTAGATGAAAAATACTGCATTGCTAAAGCTGAAAGTTCTTGCACATATACATATATATGGTATAAAGTACTTACATACATTTTTTTAATATATGCCTTATTTTCATCTTTCTATTAATAGTTCTGGATACATAGCTCCATAAATCTTTTCTTCTTTAAAAAACCTGTATTGTTACAAGTGAATTTCAGGTGATGTTTTTCCCTCCCACAATGTCTACAAATTGTCATGCAATATTTTTTATTTATAATTAGCATAAGGAATCCTTTTTATAACATTTGGGGTGTTGTGGGTTTTATTCTTTTTTTTAATAGGATGTTTACTATTTCAACTTTGTAATTTGGGATTAAAAAGCCTGCACTCTTCCCCCCCCCCCCAATATAATTTAATTCTCAGCCTTAGTGGTAAAATATTCTGAAGTGTAAGCTAACCATCTATTACTGCTTAATGGCATTTACTGTACTGTCATATCTTTTTTTAATGAGCTTACTATAGTCTACAATTTAACATATTACTATCCAGTAAATATTTCATTAAAAGAAAAGTATTTAAATGGACACTCTTTAAACCAGGATTAAAGAGGCTGTGCCCTGATGCAGTTAAATAGCTTTGTATCAGTAGCAGTACGTGGTGAAAATGTGCTGAGTGCCTTGACCATCTGAGTGCTTGACTTCCCAAAATACTCGTGTGGGTAAATTTTCACACAGAACTGAGACACTGACGTGGCTCAGATATATGTTTAAGTTACCTGTGTGCCCATCTTGGGTGGGTTGCAGCCCAGGGACATGGCAGTGTAGACATCAGCAGTGTGAGGACATGGGCTGACACCACTGTAACCTGGGTGTGAGAGGCAAATCCTCAGCTTCCAGATTTGCCAAGTATTTGCATGAGCACTTTCTGTGTTCAACAATTCCCTGCAGAAACTTTAACTATATTTTAGGTGGGGGTCACCAATAATGTTGCAAAACTGTTCTAGTTTTTCAGCTGTCTAGCTATAATTAAATAATAATTCCTCTTTCAATTCCTAGGCAGTGCAGCCTGAAGTTATAAATTCTTACAGCGTGTCTGGCTTTTTTGTGTTTTGTGTAGTATATTTGCTTTTACTTAAAGCATCTATTTTTCAAATTTTATTGAGGAAATTCTGGAGTCCCCATGTTTATGCTGTTTGCATATGGGTTAAGCAAAAAGTAGCTAAGTGTTCACATATTTTATGTAATTTTAATTTACTTTGAGATTTATAGACAGGACATGGAGGGGAAGTAAAATAAATGTGTTTAAATAAACTTAAACAAAAATATCTTGATTATATTTTCATAATTTTATTATGCTTATCTAACGCATTTGTATCAGTCATTGACTTGCCAACTGCAGAAGGAAATCCCAAGTGGATGAAACCTATTTGAATACAGTTTTTAAACATTACAATAATTGGTAGAGTAATTATTTTACACTGGAAGTACACTTTAATATTTTATATACTATCGTTGTTTAATCCATACCATTCTGTGCTTTACAAAATGTGATTGCTACAATACATTTGTATTTGTAATCAGCAGCTGGAATTAACCAGAAGTACTAATTAAGCCCTGCAATATCTAAATATATGAAAGCTGATGTTAAATATATATATATATATA
>VZRZ01005482.1:2289273-2350938 GCA_013398175.1 Climacteris rufus
TCAGCCTTTTTTACCAAATACCAGCTAAAGAATACCAGCTAAAGGTGTATTTTTTACCATGTTGTTAATGTATATACTGGTATTTATTCGTTATTGCCATGTTTGCTTCCCCAGGGTACGGATTCACAATCGTATTTTATCAGATCTCTTTTTGAGCAGGGGAAATAATCCCCATTCCCCACTGCTGAACTGCAGAGGTCTCTTCTTGAAAGCTGTTGTAGTTATCTGCACTTATTTGGTAAGGTGGAGAACAGAATACAGGTTTAAAGGCTTAAAATCTATCTTTCTTATTCCCAGTTACAGGAATTCATACAAGAAGAACATCTGCATAGACATGCTGCGACAGGGTTATCACAAGTCCTTCTCGGAGCTCTTCACTCTGATACAGAAGTGGAATGCCTTGAGGGAGGCTGCAGGGCCTGGGTCAGTCATATGGCACGAGAAGTCCCTGGAGGAGCAGCCTGATAAGCTGGATCAGCTTTACCACTTCCTGACCAGGGCTGAGGCAGCCCAGCGAGCAGGTAAATGGGGGGATTGTGGGTAGAGGAGCAGCGGGAGCCGCAGCCGCCAATGCCTGGGGGAAGCTTCCAAATTGTTTCATGTATGAATTTGAAACGTTGCTGCATCTTAGCACATTTCAGCCTTACTCAACTAAGCTGTATTTATAGAATAAATGATTAGGAGCTGCAGATATCAGGAGAGATTTTGTGAAGGAAAAAAAAAAAGAGAGGAAAAACATGTAGAGTGCATTATGATATCATCAGAAATGTTTGATGTATTTATAGTTTTGATAACATCTCTATTTTCTCATAGTTTCATTATTTATTGTTTTTCTTTCTCTGTTGATTTGCGCAGCAGGTTTTGTATTAGAAAAATTTAATAGGTGAAATGCTGTTTCATATGGTAATAGTTTTATAAATCTGGTTTTATTAAATACCCTGTCTGCTAACTGTGTTTGGATTTGTGACTGACTTAAAAAGGATTGTGAACGTGTCAAATAAAATACAGCACACAGATGTAACATGCCACCTGTGAATTACTAGATATTAGTGAAGACATAACTCCAAATTACTGTATTTTCTCTATTGCCTACTCTTTACTAAGCACTCACATTTATCATTTCCTTTTACTATAAATAGTAACGTAAGTTACTCTATCTTTCTGATTTGGAATAATTGTAAGAATGAAGACAGATAAAGCTCTAACTGCAATCCTGTTTCATAGTTGAGTTGATTTCACTGTAGTTGTCTTGTTTCAACTTGCATTACAAATCATTACAAATACGAAAACGTACAATAAATCTTGCGAGTTTGGAACCTAAGCTTTTTGACTGAAATTTAGAAACAGGCAACCTCGTTTCAAAGAGGAACAGCAAAAGAAACCCTCTTGGCACTTAAAAAGCATGTTCATTTAAAATGTTTGTTTTATGTTTGCTATGAAAACCAAAAATTGTGTTCCTTTATTTTGATTCAGTGTAATTCTAGACAGGAAATCTAGCCTGGACCTGACTTATGTCCATGGGCCTGCTTCCTGCAGCCACTTGACAAGAAAAGTTTGCCTTCCTTCAGTGCATGATATTTTTCAGTGTTACAAACGGTGTGACAACAGAGGTGGCAAATAGACACCCAGAGAGGCAAGGCACTGCTGACTGTGCAGTTCCTGCCTCTGTGAAAACCTTTCCCTCACTGAACCCAGCATTTGCTGTGTGCTGGGCTCTGTAAGCCTTTCACCTCTCACAGACAAGGTACCACCACCTGTCTGACTGGCTGCACCTTGCCTCTGGGAGAGAATATCTCCCCGCTTTGCCTGTTCAAATTGGTTAAATTGAAAGAAAAAAAAGATATTGAGAACATATCAATAGACTTGGTGAGCATCTTTACTGAATTGCTAGATCAGGGTATAGTTAGTTTTCATTTTTTTCACCAGTTTCAATGCAAATCTTTGCACAAAGGTCTTGTTTGTATTAAACAAAGTTTGAGTCTCCTGGCACATGTAGGGGTGGATGGTAATTCCTGTTGCAGGTTTGAGCCAGCAGTGCTGTGAAGATTCACATGAATTGTGCAGCTCATCAAACACTAATTCAGCAGTTCCACTAATCCAGTTACTCTCTGATTCTAATCAGATTGCTTGGGGCTCTGGCTTATGATCTCCTGACAACTCCAGTTGACACCATTTAAGAGTCATTCAGCAGTTCACCTCAGCTGGAACTTACCATGATGTAGCAGCCACAACAGCAGCTGACCTGCATTTGCTCTTCAGCTGCCACAGTTCAAGCTTAAAAGGATGAAAGTATTATCTGGGGCAGCACATTGTGAGGTTTTCATAGTGTGGTTGATGTTACTAATATTAGGTTAGCTGAAAGTTTACCTGTCTCAGGTAACAATTGTGCTGAAGAAGAGATAGCAGGTATAAATAATGACAATTAAAAATTCATGGCTTGTAAGGTTTTTTTATGAATTTAAACTTCATTAAATGCTTGGGTTTGAAGCTAAAATGGTATGTAGAAAACAAAACTTCACTTACTATGTTAATAAATAATTTTATTAACTGTTATTTAATTTTTATCATCTGATATTTTTGGATCATAGAGTATTGCTCTCTTAATTGTGTACAGAGCAAGCTATGCATACCTTCACTTTTCATATTTATTGGTGGAAAATGTCAGTCTTTCAGTTGTTTCCATAGTTCATAGCTCTAAGATACAGTGCTGGACATAAATTATCTGCTTGAACAACAATCAAAACTATCTACCAGAGTGTGGAGGCTGATACCAAAAAGCAATTACTTTCTTTACTGCTGGGTTTGAAAATAGTCACATTTTGTTTACCAGCGTTACATTGTACAGACTGATTACCTTTATATACACCGGTGAAGGTTCTTTCTGTTATCATTTTTAATGGAACATTTTGGTTGAACTTCAGTTATTATCAGTATTTTACTGTGTGCAAAGAAAATACCTTTTTTCTGTCTAACCTGAACTCCTTTTTGTTGTATTTTAATATCTCCTAAGTATATAAAAATAGAGAGCTATTGTTAATTCTCGCAGCTTCTCAGAAAAACAGCTGGAGTTATTTTGCCACAAGTTCAGCATTATTCCAAAAGCACTGGCAGAAATATATTTGCAATGCTTGACCGCATTTTTATCTTGTCTTTTTTATTCTCGTAATGTAAATTAACTCTGCTTTGCCAGAGCAGGGCAGCAAAACCAGTGAAAATGTCACAATTCAGCAGCTGCAATGTGTGGTGGGCAGTCAGCACGTTAGTGGCAGATCACTGTGCCAAAGCCAGAAGATAGAATCCTTGGGTGTGAGCCTGCCTTCACAAGGGCAAAACACTGCTTATTAGCTGAGCGCTGGAGCAGCTGGTGGAAAGTAGGAGTTAAGAACTGGAAGCTGTTGTCTTTGTGGGATTCCACGTGCTCCTGGTTCCTGACCCCATTCAACCTTTGTGCTGTGCTGTGTGCTAAATGCTGAGTCTGTGCATGTGCTTCAGGCTGCTGACCCTTGTTCTAGAGAGTACCAGGCACACAGAATTAGAAAGAAGTGGTAACTTGGCTCTTTTTTCCTGACTTCAATGTAGAGAAAACTTTTGACAGTATGAGTTATCATTTGGTTTTGTTGCAAAAGATGTCTTTTCATAAAGTGTATGAAGAAAGCATGAGTATTTGATGTGTGTGCACTGGAAAATCTTTCTTTGTCCAATATAGTTAAGGTTGTAAACAGAGTTTAGCATTTTACAGTGGAAAGCTTTTCTGTAAGATTTCACACTTATGCCTTAGGCTGGGCTAGAAACATTGCAATAGCCATATAGCCTATGCTATTTTGAAGGGGGGAAAAAAAAGAAAGAGCTAGGAAGAGGTTATGCATTAAAAAATGTATAACCTACCAAACTCTATTTTAATATTTGCTTGAATGAGGCATGGTTTTATTTGCTTTTGGGGGGCTGGGCAAAGGAACACTGTTTTATTTTCTAAGCAGTTTTGTTGTTCTCTACTTAATATTTTATCACAGGGAAAAATGCAGCAGTTGCTGGAGACCAGTGGAGGATTTTATTATTTTTGTATTATCTTACAAAAAGTTGAAGTGGTTCTGTCCAGGAAAGAAGCCAAGCCATCTCAAAATACAGCCAGTTGTAGAACTACCATTGAATTCAACAGAAGCAGCACTTCCTGGAAAATTTCTGTAGTGTATTTTCATTGCAATGGCTTGGAGTCCCCCTTTAGCCTTTCAGATTGCCAGTTAATTGCCTTATGTCGTTAACATTAGGTAGCTTTAGGATCTTTGTGTGTGAATTCTTCACAGCATCAGCTGTCTTGCTACTGAGTCACTGATTTTGGTGTCTCTGGTGAAAGAAAAAATGAGACTTCCAGCATTAACAGTATCTCATTCTGACATCAAAAATTGCTCCTAGTGAGTTAATTGACCTTAGGCCACTCCTTTATGTGTCACCAAGAGTGAAGGGTCAGTTATAATCAAATCACACTCCTTTAAAGCAACTGACTAAACTGGAGGATGAGTGTCAACTGCTGTTCAAAAGTTTCCCAAGTGTTTTAAAACCATGATAACCATACCAGAACACTTTGATCAAGAGATGCAGTTACATTCTCTTCTGTTGTCTGCAAGAAGAATTGGGGAAAATTCAGCTTTTGAAAGTTTACTGTCTGTGAATTCTGCCATCTATGGAAGTCACTTGCACTGTTTGGAACAAACAGCAGCAATTACTCAAATCAGTACTTTGAATGCATCACTGAACCACACAAGAGTGTTTTGTCAGCCTCATCTCTAGTTTGTTCTGTCTCAAAATTAGAAATTACGTATTTCATATGATCTAATAGGAAGAAATGTGAATCTGTCATTGTCTCTGTTGTCATGATTGTTATTTGACTTCAGAATGTCTTGGTAAAGCTCTTCAGTGTGTTACACAACACAGCAAGAACTTTATTCTGTATTTTCAAAAAAACATGCTACTACCTAATCATGTCTGCAGTCTTCAAGAGGTGTATCTACTACTTGTTTCTCCTACTTTTTTCTTTCTTGTTCATTTCAGAGAACATTGTCTGGATTCTCCCTGCTTAGTTTTTTGACATCAAGCTGAAATCTTTTCCCCTTTTTGAATGCTCTCTGGTTTTATGTTTTGATTTAAATATTCTTTCTTCTAGTGGTAAACAATAATTTTTTATTGCTTGTGGTTTTTTATTTATTCTTTTGCTTTCCTATTTATTTTGTCAGAATTTTCCTCTCCATGATGTGGTAACCTCATATTTCTACCTTTTTAATAATTCCCATTAAAATATATAGAATTATGATTTTAAATTGGTCTTGTTATATACATTTCCACTTGTATGATTTAAAAAAAGTTAACATCCCTCCCAAGAAGTGTTTCACAATCTCTTTTAAATCACCAAAATAGAAGTAGCTCAGAAATTACATTTAGATTATCATCTCATCATTTGTGTCTGATGTTTTATACCAAAACATCACCTTAAGTTTTGAAATTCAGCTCTGAGAGGAATAATTATCAATATATATAGAGTTCATGTATTCCTAATCAGAACACTCTTAGTGGCTGTGAGTTTTCATGCCTTTTGTTGCCCTGCAAGACTGAAAAAGTACCTCTAGGGTACCTCTTCCTCAGAATATCCTGGTGTGTACTTCATGTAAAGCTTATTTATACATTAGAAATTAAGACTATTTTGGTACAATAGCCTCATAGAAATCTCTGCAAATGATTCTGGAATATAATTAACAAAACTGTGTTGGGCTTAATATGAATATATTTGCCTGTGTGTGCACGCACATATATATGTGCCTGTCTTTAGATATGTTTGTAATAGATTTATTTATACATCTATACAACGTTCTCTGTCACGCATATCAACATTATTTTCATACTAAATCAAAGACACAGCTCTGTACCAGCTGCTGAGAAGAAAATTTATTCTATCCTAGCCAAAACCAGGACAATACATACAGATAAAAAAGTGAAGAGACAGTTGGGATTCATCCAAACTAATGAATTTAGATACAGATAGGTGTTTACCAAGGATCTCTTTCCTCTCAGTTAAGAAAAGCAGATACTTCTTGGCTGAGATTTATCTCATCCTGACTTAAACAGCTCTTGCAGCACAAGGCAGTGCTTTTAGAGATTATCTGAGAAGTAGAGGCAGAGATTCCCACGACGATTACAAGCACACAAGGAAATAATCCCGTGAGCAGAGAAATACAAAACCTAATTATCACCACTAACGTGAAGATAACAATACACTTTATGTACAGATTACAGCTAAGTGAAAATGAACTGGGAAGATACCAGAGGTACAAATGGTTGTGATAACACAGAAAGGGAAAAAATAATTGGATCATCATTGGATACAGACACACTTGATACAGATTTGCTCCTTTGAAATTGTTGCTACAAAGTATCAAGGCACTGATGTGACATAAAATTACGCAAATAACTCCAGGTAGTGCCCTACAAATCCCAAGAGATCGAAGTGACCTGAGGCAGACTCCAGCTACTGCCACAGCTTTGATTGAATGAACTTTAATGTGACCCTCTGATGGCGATCCTGCTGGTGCATAACAATGAGAATTGCACAAAGACAACCGTTTCTCTGTCCTTGTCTTGGACAGTGGCTGACCAGATATGCCCCCAGACCCCAGACTTCTAATAGTCATATTGTCTTCTGGATTCAAAGTCTGCTTTACTAATGAAGAAATTAATTGAGGTTATTCTGACAGTGGGAAAGCTAGAGTGTCAGGCTTAGAGAAAGTGAACTTTTACCTCCCCAGTCGAAGAATACTGGAATGGGTAAATGCTCTCTTTTATAAAATCTCCAAGAAGTAATTCAGATGTTAAAACTTAGAACTCTCTGCTTTTGTAGAGTAAGTTCTCTACAAATGAGAATAGAATACATGTAGACAAGTGACCTTTATGTGTCTTTTGATCAAAAAAATGAAAAACAACTTCCTAATTGAGTGTCTATGTACAAAAGGAAAGTATGCCTATCAAACCTAGTTGAGATCTTTCTGTTAAACAGAGATTTTAAAAAAACAAACCCATCAACTTGAGCTTAAACATTTAACCCTGTATATTAAACACAGTTGCTAACTTAGACCTGTTTGGAGAGCTCTTGGGCCTTTTCAGGTCTCAGTGGCTCAGACAAATGCCTCTTCAGTCTCACTCTGACTTTTCTTTTGACTAGCCAGTGTTTTATCCAGGTTTTGCATGTTCTATTGAACTGAATTTTGGTTTTGCACAGAGAAATGAGAACAAAAATGCGTTTTCACTTGTGCCTAATTTGTAAGGTTATAATTTTCCTCCTATATTTCTCTGGGTGAACAAGTAGGAGAACTTGATGGTATCTGAATGGTGGAAATATAAATAGCTCTTCACTTTCATTATGTATTTATTGCTATAATAAGCAAAATTTGTGGGCACTAATGATAATCTAACTTTTTTATTGTAATTTTTGTTTTTAAAGGGCATCATGAGAAGGTGTACGATAGCCAGCTTAACTTGGCCTGCTTTTTCAATGACCCTGAAGACAAATGGTTAAGTAACTACTTTTATGAGCAATGCTTTAGCACTGCTCAATTAGTAGAAATTGATGGTGGGAAGAGAAAGGCACAAGCACATGTAAACATGGGCCTCATCAAGGAGGAACAAGGTAAGTCACTGAGATCGTAAAAATACATTGGATGGCATCTGTGGTTACACAAATTGGGCTGATGTAAAGGAGCTGTGGACATTTAATTCAGTTGAATCCTGCTTCCAATATGCAGTTAGATAAACAGCCCATGTTTTTGTGTTCTTTTTAAACTTACCTCCTGGTTCTCTTGACTGCAAGTGACACCCTGTTTGTTTGTACGTGACTGCCACACCCGTGTTTGCTTCAGACTTAGACCTCACCACAACCTCCATTTCTCCATCTGTATCCCTAAACTGTGAGTCTTTGAAATTAGAAAAGATTTTTGTAGAAGTAACTAGAATCATAGAACAGCCCAGGATGTAAGGAACTTTGAAAGATCATCTGATCCAACATCTCTTGGGAAAAGGAGCCCAGATGAGGTTATTTTAGCACCCTGTCAATCACATCTTAAAAGCCTCCAGTGATGGGGACTCTACCACATCCCTGGGGAAACTGTTCCAGTGAACAGTTGTTCTCACTGTAAACAATATTATTTTCTTATATCAAGATGAACCTTGTTTCTGTATTTAAAAGCATATATTACCTTTCATGGCAGAGGGGTTTCTGTGTGTATAGCAGCCAGAGTATAAAAAGGGTGTTTTCCTCTGTTTGCATAAAATCCTTTCATGTTCTGGGAAGACAAGCAATAAGTGAGCCTCAAGTAATTGAATAAAGCCTGTCTTCCAGTTCTAATTTTTAAGTGTACTGCATGACTAACTGTTGCTTAAAATATGTGCTTTGCGTAGCCAATACATTTTTGTTTCTCCATTTGACTGGGGGTTGAAACAATTCCAACTCTGAGCCCAACTCGTAGCTGGTTTCTCATACAAAGGGGCATTTCTAAAAAAAAAAAAAAAATAAAAGATTTACAGAAATTGACATATTTTGTGGGAATAGTCTAATTCCACTGTCTGACAAAATGAGTGTGCTTTGAAAGATGGCCTAATTTCCCATCGAAAACCTGGACATAAAACATTAAGTCTGCAGTCTTTTTTTTTCCTTTTTCTTTTTTTTTTCCTAGATTGAAAGGTTGTTGTCCTGTTTTTTTCCTCATTTTCTCTTAAATCTGAAACATCACACCTTTTTTCCATTTCCTCACATGTTTTCTGAACTACTAGTCATTCACACTGTTTTCCTGTGAATTGCTGCCATATCTTTCTTACCTGCCACACCCAGACCTGGATTCAGTTTTAAAATTTGAGCGCACACCAATAATCAGTAAAATGGAAGGATTAATTGTCTTACCCATTGTATTTTTATTTGTGATTTCAGGTATGACAGCTACATTCCATGATTCAGCATGGTCTGATTACTCATAAGTGGGTCATGACCCTCAGTAATGTCTACTGTTAACTCCCTGTCTTGTTTCTTGTTCTGAGATCACCAGTTAGGTGTGCCCAAATGCAATTTGTTGCTTTCTGTTTGCATTGAATAGCATTCTATGTTTTGCTGGTGGTTTCTAGAAATCGTCAAGATTGTTTTGATTTTTGAAGTTGTCCTTCAATGAGCTTTCTCTTCTTTCTAGTTTGGCAGCATTTAAACATTTAAAAAGCATTTCTCTGCCCTGTAATTCAAATCCTTAATGAAAATACTAAATAATAAACTGGACATAGGGTAGGCACCTGTGGTACCTCACCTTTCTCTATACTGACAGTGAACTACTGATAACCAGTATGTGTATATAGGATTTCCTAACTAAATTGCACTCACCTAAGAGTAGTTACAGGTGAACTGTGAGTCATTTTCATTTTGAGTGGAAAATGCTTAATTAGGTTATCAGTAGAATAAAATTATTGAAAATGCTGGATTTATTTTTTTTTTAGCAACCTTTTCACTTGGCCCTTTAGTTACTAAAAAATAAAATTTTAAGAAGGTGCAGATGAGCAAACATCCATATACACTTGTAACTTCAAAGACTCATACTGAGTGTCTCACCACTGTTGTCCAACCACTGCCTAAAAAAATTTTTAACATTTTCTACTTTTATGTCTTAAGCAAAAATTGAATTGTTGAATACTTAAATATCTTGAGGCCCATTACAAAAGCACATAAGTAAAATTATGAAATAGCCTGAGATGATAAGAGGAATGGAAATTTTATTTTCCTGATGAAAAATATTAGAAACTTCTAGAAGAGAAGCTTCATATTGACCTTAGTAGGGAGAGATAAGGCAAGGTGGATTTTCACGGCCTGGGATAAAGCTCCACTGAATCTGTGGGGTCTGTCTTTTGTAAATATTTTCTTTCCAGAGAGAGAGGTAAAAAAATGAGGAAGCTGAGAGAGTAAGCAAAGGATTTGCTTTGAGGGACCACTGAGAAAAAAGATAGCAGTTGTATTCCATGCTCTTTGTATTTTCAAGGGTGAAAAGTTTGTTCAAGGGCAAGTTCTAATTGCAGAAAAGAGCAGATTATGTAAGAGCAGATGTTGAGTGGTCATTTTATAATATTGCATGAGTATTAATGGTGTTCTAGGTAAAATTTTAAGCATACTGGTTTTTATATTAGAACAGAGATGCAGCCTTTTATATAAATTTTTTTCAGTTATTTATAGTGTGGTAATTAATTTGTGAACTGAATGAGTCAGATGCTCACTTCTATCGGGACATATGTATCTACACGTTTACATCCTTTTAGATGTAAATATCTCATACCAGTTCTTTTCAGTTCTCTCATCCAATAGTGTATTTTTCATTACTTGAGAAAGGAAGCTGTCTATATATACTTAGGACTGATTGCTTGGGAGTATAAAGTTAAACATGGACTTGTAAAGATTGTTGTTTGCCTTGGAAGAAAATCAATAAATTTGCTGGGTAATTTTTGTGTAATCAAATCTAAAGTTCTTTGACTTTCAGCCTGGTCCCTGTCCTGAAGGCTGGATATAATCTGATGTTCATTAATCTTCAAAGCTAAATATTTGAGGTGTCGGCAGTGTAGACTTCGGTCATGGTATTTGGGTGCAGGACATTAGTAGCTGCCAGTAAGGGAAAGAAAACAATAACTGAATAACCTGCTACAGACACAAATGGAACATTCTGCTTGGAGCAAACATGACTTTAGTGGCATTTCTTCACAGAATGAAATTTTTAGCCTCTTCCCTAAAATGCTCTGCCTGTAAAAGAAGGTCTCCATTTACAAATGAGAAGCATTCATTGATTATTGTAGGAGTGCTCAGATCACGATATTGTTCAATTAGCTGTGCTCACCCCTAGTTTGTCTTTTCTCAGAGGGCTGATAATAAGTTGTTTTAATTACTTTAGTTACTCATTATTTTACTTTAGTTTCCCATTTATTGCTTATTTCTCATATAGCTCTTTAATGTGCTGATGTCACTGTGTAGACACTGAAAACACAATGACATAATGATTTTTCTCACTTTAAATCCAGAACTACTTGTTGTCCAAGTAAGCAGAGACTTTGTGACAGACTCTATTAAGAAAAGTGTGTTTTAAAAAAATATTTTTCTCCCTGTGCTTTGAATGCATTTTCAGAAGTAATAGCGGTCATTATAAATGTGGGCATTTTTCTGCATATTGGACAATAAGGTCATCATAGTCTGTGGTAGATTATATTAGTGTACTTTCAGTTGAAGTCAATTGTGAACTTTACACTGTTGTATCTTGCAGAAGAAAGGGTCTGAGTGTACTGGTAATGTCTAGTACTAGTTTGTATAGGTTCTTACATGGTTGCAATATTTGAGTGCTTTTTAGTTTGCATTAAATGCTTACCACCTATCATGCATGAAGTGATGTACACCTTAAATATATGCATCCCAAACTTTAAGATAACTTATATCAATAAAAAGAGCAGTCTGGGGGTAACAAGGAATTTTTACTTGTGGGAGCTATTTGCTTTAAATAGGCTATAACAAAAATAGATATATTTCTATATTATTCAAAAACATAGCAAAACTAGACATATGAAATTAGGGTACTTGTTGGTTGCAGTACTTGGACACATTTCTGGATATATTTAAATAAGCACTTTGAGAAAACACGAAGGTATGACAGTAGAGACCAATGAATGAAACTTTCACAATGAATTACAAAAGTGTATCAGTGCCAGGCCAGAAACTGGATCTCCTCTGGTATGAGAGCTGTAAGAGGTTATTTATCCTGTTAGTCTCAGTGTAGTGGTGACTTCTAATTAATCATCAGATTTATATTCTGCTACCCATAAGGATGAACAAAAGTGCAAGTCATACTTTATCTAGAACCTTTACAGACCGAAAAGATTAAAGGCAGGCAGAACTAGTGAGAGAAAGGGACCGAGTGCAGAGCAAATAGCAGTGTTGGGTATCTCAGAGCTGATTCCCATAACATAGTCTTAGGAGAGCTTGATAAGGAATTCTTTTAGGTCTTTCTAAAATAAGCTAAGACATTTCAAAAGTCTGCCATATTCTGCAATTTAATGAAGGGGGGGTGGGTATAAGTGGTCAGTCCTAATCCAGCTCTGGCTTGATTATAAGCAATGTTAAGCTCTGATTGCTTTTCAAACAGAGCAATGTTATGCCAACTGATCACTTCTGATCCTTCTGCACCTACCCCAAAAATATTAATAAATGCAACTTCATTTATGAGAAAGGTATAATTATTTTATCTGTAATCATGGATAAAATGCAGTCCATTTCATGTGTTGGAATTTGATAAAATGTTTTCTGGTTGAAAGGCCTACTGAAGACAAGGGACTTGTAAATGTAATTAATTTGTTGGGGTGAAAACACCACAGGATTCTTGCAGACTTTTACAATCTGGATTAAGACAGAGGTGTAGGATTTTACCTATTACCCATTAACTATTTGCCATACTGTTGAATTTCAAGGATATAGGTAGAACATTACAGAAGTTGATGGAAAGATTCTGATTGTGTTTAATGGGCATTTCACAGAATGGTTGGATTGGAAGGGACCTCTGAAGGTTACCTAGTCCAACTGCCCTGCTAGAGCACAGGTTGCACAGGATAGCCTTGAGTTCTGAAGCTTAAGTGTTAATTACTAGATATACTTGCCAAACAACAACTTAAAGACAGTTCATAACATCTTTTTGGTTTGGAACATAAAAAGTCTAAATTGTTTATTTTCATGTTCTTAGTCAAGAAATTGTTTCTGTTCTTACTAAGAAATTGTTAATTTTGTATTTTGAATTGTTTATGACAAGTGTTTTTTAATTGAAAACTGTAATGTATAAATAATTGAGAGAAACTCAGCATAAATTCATGAGTATCTATGCAGAGGAAATATGCACATTTAAGCAGAATTTCCCCAATTGGTTTGCCTTCAGGCAGAAATAATTTATATTCAGATATAAAAAAGAGAATGTTAATATTGCAAAATGAAGTACTAAAAAGGTTTAAAAAGGCAAAAGTTAAAACTGCTTATGAAATGTAATATGCTTTTGTGTATGCACATTTTGCAACTTTATTTTAATTACATAAAAATGTAGGGATTTTTTTAGGAGACTCCTAAGTATAGCCGGAAAAATTTCACTGGTGGGATAGGTGGCCCATGTGCACCTTCTGCATTAATAGAGTTTTGTGTTGTTATCTGTGCTGCAAGTCACCAAGCCCACTTAAACAGCAAATCCTCATTTGCTGTGGACTGTAGAAATGTTCTGTTTTACAATCTGATTGCATAATTGCAAACAGCTGGTAAATAAAACAAACCAGGGGGACAGCATTTGTGAAGACAAATTAATTTCTTCCTTGCTACCTGTGGAGTGCAGAAGTCTCCTGATAACAGAATTGCTGTGTTTGAACTATCCAGCCTGTGTATTTAATGATAGTTTATTTCCATCCAGCATCTAGAGGTCTCCATGCTGCTCTATCCACAAGCCTGGGTCAGACACCAGAAGAAGGCAACATCAAATGGCTATAATCTCTTTGTTCAGGAATAAAAAGCAACTCAAATTATCAGCTAAAAGCTATCCATAGGCTTTGTCTGTCCTTGTGTCTGTGTTGGAGATTTGTTTCTGTAAGCAACTTCTTTTGGTTTAAAATGATACTCAGTTAAGTTTGTGTCAAAACATGATAGTGGCCTAAATAAGACTCATAGTTTTAGAGATTTAGAGACTATCTGTGCTTTTGGGCAGGAACCAGAGTTTTGTTCTGCATTTGTACTATACTATTTCCTATGTGCTTCTACAGCACTTGTGCTTGGTGAGGTTCAGTGTGTGCTGTGAGAAACTGAAGGCTTGATGAGAACATGCTGCTGCCTGGCCAAGCAGAGTTCTGCCCTCTGCAACATGTACAGCAAGTTCTGACTGACTGTTCAGAGTTGTCTACCCTCAAGATATTCATTTTCTAAAACGTGGTGGGAACTTACTGTCCTACTGACTTCTTAGCAAATTTGGTTAAAATTCACTCCCAAAGAAGTTGAAGAACAGGGCTTGTTCCCTGCGGAGACTAACCTAAAGGTGTCTTTTGTACTCTGCATTGTTTGGAGAGAACATATATTTATTTAACAGACCAAATCCAGTAGTAACCAAATACCATTGATTTATCATTATATTCCCCCGTCGTTGTCCCAAGTGGCATATCTCAAACTACTAATTTCTCAGATTTATCTCTAGTTGTGATTTCTGTTTTATTCCAAAGACCTTTTTCAGAAAAAGGCACATAGGAATAGTTCAGGCCTGCAACATACTCACTTGTTTCCAAATCACATCTCTTTGGCTACATAAACCTTTTGCTAAATTTTAGATTCATGTAGAGACCTATTTTAAAAGAGTGTCCACATTAGGGAACTTTAAAGACAGAAAGAAGCCTTCTTTTAATGGGACATGGAATTCTGCATACCCAGTTTGACCATTTAAAACACTTCCAGTCACTGATTTTCATCATACCAACTAAAGCTAATTCCCCTTTGTTATTCTGCACTTCCTCTGTTTCACAAGGCAGTTATATTGTTTTCTCATTGCTTAAGAATTGAATGTGTAAGTTAGCTGGGAAAAACTTGATTGAAGAGCATAATTTAAAAAGTTGAAGCAGCAAATTTCCTGGAGATACTCTATGGATACAACACTTTTCTGTGTCAGTCAGTAGCAGTCAGAAGCAGCCATAAATCCTGCTAGATTCTTGGGAGGACAGATTTAAAAGGTTTATTAAATAACTGAGCTGAGCTCATTCTCCCGTAAACACAGAAAGTAGTTCTCCAGTAAATTACTGGGGATTGTTACTGGTGTTGAACTAGCAAGTCCTTCTTGGATTGATATAATAGAAATTAGAAATGTTGTCAGTTCAAATTAACATAGTCGTAAGAATGTCTGAAAGAAGATTCTGAATGTGCAACATGAAGCAAAAGAGGCCTGTTAGGTTCATAAAAATATTCTTTGCATAATTATTTTTTTATTCTTATTTTTAAATTGTATTGGTAATTAATGAAGATATTTTTAATAGAGAACCCAGGGAGAATTCTATAGTGTTTCTATTTTCACTCCTGAAAATAAATCCTGTGACAGTGGAATGCTTTCTACAAGCTTTTCCTTCAGTTGATTTAAGTCAAGGTTTATTACTAAGCACAGGGAGGTAACAGTATTATTTACACTATGAAAAAGTAAATTTGCTTAATCCTTTCATGGTCACTCCCACTTTCCTAGCCCAGTTTTCAAATGGAGTATCTATAAGTTCTGAAGTAGCACCTGGGGACAGCTCTGTGTTCTTGCTTTCTGATAAACTCTTCAATCTATACACAGCAGTGCACAAGTGCTAATTCTAAATTCTGTCATTTGCATTTTTGTTAAAAATTTGACATACGAAAAAAAGATACTAATTTAGTTTCCTGTCTTTGGTGATTGTAAAGTTAATTTTCAAGTAAGTCATAAAACTACTGAAAAAAAGTATTGCTGTTCATATTGAACCATGAAAGATGTATCACAAATATTTTAGAAAAAACATTTTACGTGTGCTTGAATATAATGCATAGCACTCAGGTGAATTGTTTATTAAGACACTTCTCTACCAATCATATTCTAAATGGTTTTGGTATCAAATACTGCTCTGTTTGCTTTATGTGCTTGTTCATAAGACTATGACATTTAATGAAGAGGTCTTTTTAAAGTATTGATAGCTATGAGTAAATTATACTGTGTTTGATCTGTGTTAAAGATTCAAAGTCCAAGATATTTGAATAGAACTTAGAATAAAAATGTAATTAGGTTACATCCCCAAAGTCTGATATATCTTTAAACAAGACTGCAAATGAAACTTTATTAAAACTTCAAATGAATTATTTCTTTGCTTTTTTAAATTCTTTTTCCCTCTCTTCTCTTTCATGTCTATTACTGACATTGCTGCTTGTATTTTACCTGTCTTTTCCAGGGTATTTTAATTATTTACTGCTTAATGACTGGTACTGAGATGAAGCTGCCCGTTCACTCTCTGGGTTTTTTTTCTTTGCTTCAAAGCTTTGCAAGGTCTTGGAATACTGTAGCTGGACCAGGAGTTGTAATAATAAACTTTCCTGGAGACAGTGTAATTGATAAAGGAGGTTGTTTCCAGAAGTGCCTTTTCAGTGTCACTGAGAGCTGACAGGATTGTGTGTCCTCAGCCATTACCAATAATCTGTAGAAGCCATAGGTAAAACAAACATGAAGCTGTTTTTAAAAATATGTCTTGCTCTTCAGAGGATCATTCAGGTTGGCTGGGACGGACCTTAACAGGTCATTAGTCTGACTGCTGCTCAAAGAATACTTCTGAAATAAATCATCTACACAACGAAACAGCTCCAGTGCTGGAGTGCTGCATCTGATATTAAATTTATTATTGGACGCTATGGAAAGTAAGGGGAACTGGGTAGAATCTGAGTAAAATGTAAACAGTGCCAAAAAAAAAATAAACTGAGGCAAACATTTGATATGACTTAGCAAAAAAAGTAATTTAGTCTAACTAATCTGCTTCAGTGTCACTTTGTCTGTTAAAGATAATGATCATATTAATTTTAACTTATTTTCATTAATTTTTATTTAACCTAAAAAAACTCTCAAGCCCTGAAAAATAGAACTGCAAAGTATGTGCTGTTCATCATTGAGTTTTCTGCTCCCTTCCCCCTCTGCATTTGGATATCCACCTATAGACATTGGAATATTTGTGAAACCTGAATTGGGAGCATCCCACTGAGTGTGGGCTTGCTCTTATCCAGAGCCTGGAGCCGTACAGTGTGAGCTTCCTGAATACATTTTGCATCTTAGGTATCCTTTGCATATTGAAAGCACTTTGATGCTTTGCAAACATGAAAGAAAGTTTGAATATTATTGTGAGAGAATTCCATTCTCTCATTCAGCTAGTGTTCAATATTGTTTGGAATGCTGTCCACTAGATTAAAATTAATATCTATCAAAAAGTTTTTATTTATATATAATCAAGTAAATCAGAAGTCATCTGACAAATGCTGCTTTCATCAAACAAGTTAACTGAAATGATAAAGGAATTTTAACTGTAAACCAGAATTTTGTGTGTTGGTTTATTTGAATATGAACGTAAGACAGACAAGGTAGTGGAATTTTCAGATGGGACTTGTTCAGTTGTCATTTTTTTTCCCTGTGCTGGTCCACAGTACACCATGCCCAAAGCAGCTGTCATTTCAGCTGCTTGTGGGAAAACCTTCCTCTTTGGAACTGAGTAGTGTTGGCAGCAGAAGGGGAAGGGATCAGAGAGCAGGCAGGCAAGCACCCAGGGAAACCAGCATTATCCCTACCTTGTGAGGTGCCTCTGGGAGAACCCTTTCCAACACCTCTTTGGAACACGTTTGGTACCCTAGTGTGCTGATGGTGTGATACAGCATCCTGTGAACCGTCCTGCTGTGGGTTCTGCAGTCTGCACTGCCCTCCAGGTTTGTGTAGGTGTATTTTGAGTGTTTGAGCTTTCAGGCAAGTAATTTAGGGCCTCAGAGGACAGACTGTGTATGTTCTAATGCTCACTGGATTACTATAGTTATGTTATTCTTTTTGGACAACACACAAGAGTTTAACTAACGTGAGCAGAAAGAATGTGGCCTTCTCTAAACTGCAATACCAAGGATTAGCCTGGCAGTCCTTGACCCTTTCCAGAGAAGGGAAGATAAAATACTGTCTTTTTGCACTGCGGTCTCAGTCCACCAATACCACATCTCAGGTTGTATGAAGCTCAACTTTCCTTTTATATCTTTCTTTCTCCTTTGTGTCCTCAAGCTTTCTACTTCTCAGGCATGATTTCAGCTGGCCTTAGGCAGCTTGGGCTCTGGGTAAGATCTACTTGTGTATTGTCAAACTGAAGGAATGGTCGGAATACCCCATGATGAGTCAGCATGGTCATTGCAATATTCTTGTCAACTGCATACATCATTTTGCTTAAACTCCCTGTGGAATCTTTCTGAAAAAAAGAAACCAAAACATTATCAGATTCTGCAAAGTAATTTATTATAAGTTTTTATCCATTATCTTAAAAATACCAACTTTAATAATTGTCTGATGATTGGTTTTGTTTTAGAGGGATCTTGGAGAGTTACGGAACTGCAAAATTTTATCTTAAATCCCTTCCACAGCTTTTTTTCTTGTTTTTTCAGCTGGCATATGAATTCAGATTATTGTATGTGAGAGCTGTCCCAGTGGCTTCTGTACAGTTCATTTTAGCTCAGGAGTCCAAAGTGGTTCAACTATTTGCTGAATGAGAGCCTTGTTTTATGTTTCTTGTGAACACACCTCTGTTAAAAACTTTTATAACAATCTCTGTAGACGGGAAACTGTGGCAGATTCTTAACTATTTCAGCATGAATAGTGCTACCGTAATTGTCATAACTGGACATAGAAATACAAGTAGTTCAAGCAGTTAGACTGAAATGTGAGCGTACATCTTTTGAAAGATTATCATATTTTTCATGTTTGTTGCCATTAACTGATGCTTGAACCAGATCTTATGTTCGCATTGTACAGTGAAATAACTGATGGCAAAAGATACTCAAGATTAAAACATACTCTAATATACTTAAAGTTTATTGTTTCTTTAGGTTGTTGTTTTAATGTACAGTGGAATATTTTCTGAAGCCCTCAACAACTGTTGGCAATTTAGAATTAAATGTGCTTTCTGCTTATAGTGGTGCTGCTGAGGCAGGCTGCCTAAGAGACCTGTCACTTTTCTTGTGCAGTTGTTTCTGTGGCATTATTTTCATTGGTAAATATATGAGCTGATAGAAAAGGAAATCATTAGGTGCTCTCAGTATTGCTGAGGCATGGAGCTAGAGCAGGTCAGTCACTGCATTTTGCAGATTGTGACATTTTAATTTACCTGTACACTACTGGAAGCAATCTGTGGACCTAATTAACATCTCACCTAATTAAAGTCAGGACTGTATGTAGAAAATTCTAAATTTGCACTGCCTTTATTTATTAAATACCACATTATTCAAATTTGCATCTCTAATTTCAGTATTGAAAACTTCAGGTTTGTGTGCTGATTTCTTAAGTGGGAGGAACTTTTTTTTTCCTCCTTCAAGTAATCAATGCACTGCTGAATGAGTTCATTTTAATGCACTCAATCATGCCTCTAATGTTTGTAGCTTACGGGCGCAAGCATCAGTAATGCAGGAATGTTATATGGCTTTAGTTTGGGCCATTTCATAAAATATTCATGGAATCAAAAATGTGCATCAAAATAGCGGCTGGGAGAATTACATTTATGTGCCTGCTTTTATGGCAGCTTCACATTTAAACCCATTTGTGTTAATATCTAGTCAATCTTTCTACTTAAAAAAAAAAAGGCAAAATAGTAGTCTCCATATATATCCCTTTTGGTTTGATATCTATTTTGATATAACAAATGTGCATTTTTGGATTGTGTTTTAGGAAGAGGAATTATAAACGAAGTTTTAGATGATATAAAAACATTTCTCTTCAGTATTTACAAAATTACACCGAATTATTTTGCTTGAAAGAATAGATTTATTTTTTTACTTTGAAGCAACTCAGTGAAAACTATAGCACATATATTTATAGCAGAGTAATGTTTTATATTCATATATAATTGTTTAAAACTGACTTTTTTAATCCCAGAATTATGTTGTGACAATATTTGCCTCCCATATTTTAGATTAAACTATTGCTGATAGGATTTCCCTTGTTATGGCCTGAGTTATATTAAACTATAAACAATTATGAAACTATAAAATTTTTGTAATGATAGAACATATGGTGTAAGCATTTCCTTTCTGGATTTTGATTCCTTTTATAAGAAGGGAAGAGAGATACCAAAGATTCTCAAACTCCATTTGGTATCCACTGAGATAAATTCTACGTGGCAGTGTGAGAATAAATGTGCAATTGCTATTAATGCTGCCAGCTGAAAATAGCTTTACTGCTTTGTGTAACATTCTGCAAATAGATTTTTCAAACATGGATTTCCTAGAAACACCTTCTGGTTTTTCTCTTTGAATTCCTAGACCTATAAAAATACATTTCTGCGAATGGTTTCAAGTGATTTTCCTAATCCATTGTTTTTCCTCTCATTTTGCTTTTTTTGGTCTTTGGTTTTTTTTTTCAGTTCATAATAAAAGTAATTTAAAACTCTGCCTTGTCACTGCCTAAGTGAGATAAAAATGCTCTTGCTCTCAGAAATGTTCTGCAATTGGCTAATTGCTTTCTTTTAATGTTTTTCAAGATTTTCAGGCAGCATTCTATGTATGTCTGCAGCCAACAGTTGCAGTAGTTCAGTGTTTAAAAACTGGAATGCACTGGCCAGATCAATTCCAACTGAACTGACTCATGACAGGGAATAAACTCGGCAGCCCCCTGAAAAGATTATTTTCCCACAACATTTGAGTTTCACATAAGCATTATGGATTAAATAAATAGGCTGATATGCCATTTGCCAATGGCAACAAGGGATTTCAGGTTATTTTCATGGAAGAATGAATTCCAGAGTCTAAAACGTTTCGCCTTCCATGAATTTGAGAAGTTTGCAGATAGCTAGTTTTGTTTGAAACAGTCTTCAGTAAGCAAATTCCCAGCAATATAAGGCCTTTCATGTCAGGAATTGCATCTCTTCCTTGTTTAGGAAACTAGCAGGTATTTTGGCTCAACATTTTCCTTTTAGTATTTCTGTGAGCTTACTTCATAATCTTTCTTGGTAATTCCGTGAAGCCAAATGTAATATATTTCCACAAAAATATATTGCTTTTGTAGTTTGAAGTTTGATGTAGGTGGGTTGTTTCCAAAGAGGTTTCACTGAGATCTGGCAAAAAGAATATCAGGTCACAGCTCTTATGGTTAGGTCAGCTCTTGAGAACTACAGAATGTATGAGTTTGATTTCTGATCTGATAGAAACTTTTCCACGGGGATACTGCAAATGAGGAAACTTGGGTAAGAATCACCACACCTGATAGTTCTAACAATCTGAACAATAGTTCTGAATGTTGCAAGTGTTATTTCCCTAAATGAAGTATCCTGTTAAGAGATTATATTACAGAGTATTAGGAGAAACTCAGATCCTGTGTTCAGCTTTAAATTACACATGAAGGTGATACCACTCATTTGTTTGCTACTCCCTATTCTTACTAAAAGTTTTTGAGTACTATGTGAATCAAATTCTATTCTTCTAAAGAATCCATTACACATGTAGTATATCCAGAAGACTCAAATGTATGACAATACCCTTGCAGAAGAATAATCAGTTTATTAATGAGCTTTGGGGAGAATTCCAAGGAGGAGTCTGCATGTGCTTATAAGTATCCAAGTGAACGAAAAGCTGGACCTGACTATTGATGGTTAATTTCAACCCAACTTTCCATCATTTGTCACAAAGCCAATACCAGCTTCTTCAATATCTTAAATCTGCTTTTAGCAACTGGGATAACTGGAATTCTGTTGACTTCTGAGTTAATTGTGCCCTAAGAAGTTAGCTAGACAGGATAGACAAAACCTTAAATTCAAATTGGGAGCCTCTTAAAAATAGACAAGGCTTTTCATCTAGCCTAAATGTCTATTTCCTGTTACATGTATTGTCAGAGAGCCTGTATACAGCTTGTACTGGTTGTGATAATTTCCCTTTGCCTTTCTTTTCATGGAGTCTTATGTCAAGTATGTGATATTTTGGAAAGAATGTATAGAACTTTTTCTGTTTTCCCATTGTTTTGAGCCATCTGTCCAATACCTGTCCCTAGCTGGACTAGAACTGAATAAAGCCTGCTGTCTCCCCTTTTACCTGGCACTGCACTCTTCAGCACCTTTTGTGTCCTCTGGGACTCTTATATGAACTGTAGTTTGTAGAGCCTTCAACTTATTTGTCTATGAAACTCATTTAATCCGTTGGCTCTTTGAAATGGAAGTTTCTTGTGCTTGTCAGTTTTAGTTGAACTTCTTTAAATCATCAGAGAAGCTTAATATGAAAATAAATTTAATTCTAATAAAAATGAGTTATGTTTTATATTGCAAAGTTGAAAGCATGGAAGGGGTAACATATGCAAAAGACAAATCTAAATGGAGTTAATAAGAGAAATCTGTCATAGCTGTTCTGCTGCCTCTAGGTTGGCTGGAGGCCTGGGGAGCTAGCCTCATTTTCTCTGGGAATGCTTAAAGAAGATGCTTCTCCAAGCTCTTCTTCCTTCCTTTCCTGCAACTGGGGAACAACTTTTCTCCTTCCTGGTTCTTTTTGTAGTTTGAATGCAGCACTATAAAAAAAGGCTGCCAAACAGTAGTAGTTCCTTATAAACCGTGTCTCTAAAGAAGTGTAAGCTATAAACACATCTGAATGAACTTACTCTATGATTTGTTTCAGTTTTTAATAGAAATAGCAGTGGATATGTTGATGTTCTATGGGACAAGATTCCTCCATCACACACACACAAACTTATGAAGGCAGGGTCACATTCACAGTTCTCCCTGCTGTAAGGTGTTCTTTGTTAAACAAGATACTGTGACCAGGATGCTTTTTAAAAAGTTATTTTTACTGTAAGTAGTCTTCTCATACCTGCTTCCCAGCAGTTCTCCTGTACCTGCTACGTATAAGAAAAAGCTTTTCTTTCTCTCCAAGAGCCTTGAATTTCCATTTTCCAGAAAGCATAGAAATCTCCTGGACTGAACTGTGCACAGAGATAAATTCAGCTGAAGATAGAGGGAAAACTACTTGCGTGTTAAAATGAATTGAGTTCTATCTTCAAACTTTTCTTTGCCTTAAAGATGTTTGAGTAACTTACATTTGAAGACCTTGGAGTGTATTACTCCAGGCTCAATAATTAATATATCAATGGTTAATGCTCTTGCAGTAAATCTACTAGATAAACTCACCAGAGTTGGCCTTGCAATAACTGTTGAATAAATTACTTTGTATGATAATTCTTTTTTTTTCATCAGTTCATTTATTTGAATTAAGATTTTTATTTTTCCCCACAGTTTTGATACCTTTATCCTCCACATTTCAAATCTTTCAGCACAGGTTTTCATTATGGCAAAAGAACCTTGAGAAACAGTTTCAGTTGTGATTATTTGCGCATAGATGTGATGTTGATATAGGAGAACCACAAAGGCTTTATGGCTCTAGAATAAATTTATTTTCTTGAAAATCCTGACTTTGCATCCTTGGGATCACACCCCCTCAAGATCTTGAATTTACAAAGGAAAGCTAATTTAAAATGTGATAAATTTATGTTAGAGTGTTATTGTTTACTCTGACATTTGATAGTGTTTTCCAGTGATCTGTGACTTATGTATTGAAGAGTCTTGGATCTTGGAATCTGTGGAACATTTGGCTGCAACTTACTTTCTAATGATAAAATTATTATAGACTACTAACTTTTAAAATTTTTGTGGATTGCACTGATTTTAATTATGAATGACATTTTTCAGGTCATGTCATGAAAGCTGCTGAGCATTATGAAGCATTTTATCATCTAACAGAGGGCTCACCATGGAAAGATGAGACAGGCCTTACTTACAATTCACTGGCATGTCAGCATCTCTGGAGAATTTATACATTACTAGCAGACAAAATGCTACAAAATAAAGAACACCAAGAGGCCATCAAAACACTAATAAAAGCTTTAAAGATGGCAAAAGAAGGTAGGTAGAAAACAATGCTTTCCCATTCCTTTATTCGATGTACAGGCCATGATTTTCCCAAGAGTAAAGTAGAAAGTATCAAGTGTTTGACTGGGTGATTATTTCCTATGAAATTCAAAGACAAATGCTATCAATACACTTGCAGATCTCACTAAAGCAGAAATGTCTTCTTGCTGGCAACAAAGAAACTTTTAGATTCTTCAGAGCTTTATCTCCAAAAAAACCCTGACAATCTTGTGGGAATAATAGTATAAAACTGTGAACCCATAATCAGAAAGCGAGGTCACTGATGGAAACTTAGGTCACTGATTTTATTTGGCAATTCTTGAGTGATATTATCGGCTGGAAAAATTACCTCCTCTCTCTACATAGTTATTTAATACTTGAAAAAATAAATTTCTGTCATAAACAAACAACTTTTCTTCTGTCTATCTTAATATACCTCAATACTTTCAAACCTAAAGTAAAAAATTACAGAATCACAGAATAGCAGAAGCAGGGAGAGCTCTGGAAATCATAAGGTTGTTTAGAGCAGGCTGCCCAGGACTACATCCAGTCAAGTTTTTAGTATTTCCACAGGTGGAGCCTCCATAACCACTCTGGAAAAGACTTTCCACTGTTCAAACCCCCTCACAATGAAGAAGGTTTTTGTTTAAATAGAATATTAATTCAGTATTTATCACCACATACATTAGGGGGTTTTATTGATTTAATAAAGTATGCTGAACATTAATCTGTTACACAGTCTTTGTGTAATAGTTGGAATAGATAGAGTTAAACTGTCAAAAATGGCAAAAAAAAATTTCCAAATTTTAAAATAAGTTTTGCCAGAAATAACACTATGACAGTACAGATCATAATACAGGCTTTTGGTGTATTCTATAGCTGTCATCTGTAATACATGCCTAATCACAGCTGCAGTAAAACTGTTCCTCTTAATATTTAGAGTAGTAACTAGAAGGACTGCTGGTGAAATTTCCTATTGACATCTTACTCCACGTGAAAATTGCTGAATATTAAGAGATTGTCAAAATGGATCTGATGTCTTTCCAAAACTTATTTTGACCAGGCAGATGTTCTGGTGCCCTTATTTCATTTCCTGAGTCATGTATTACCTGTCACTCTGCACAATGTATGTGCTGTTGTTCTCTGAATTAAGCTTTAGAAACTTCTCTCTGTCGAGTTCTCCAGTCCTCATACCAGAGCTGTACTGATTACTGGATGTCATCTGTAATGTCTGTTCTGTCCTTCTGGACCACCATCTATGTTTATGTATTTTATGACTTAGGATTAGATATTACCCACTTCAGACTCTCAAACTCTTCTGAAGCAGGGAAGAAAGTTCTTTGTGTTGCTAGCAACTTTTAAGTTATTATTCTTATGTGAAACTTTATTTCTGTATCCTTTTGTCTTATTAAGCCTTTTAAGGGATATTGAATATTGGCAAAGACCATCAGGGTTTAGAGTTTACAGGCTTTTAATAATTTTAAGTAACATATGAAGTACTATAGATAGGGCACTGCTATGGCCTCAGCAATTATTATCATTCAGAGAATTTCAGAACTTCTCTGTGTTTGGATAGACAGAATCAGTCTGACACCTGTTAACAGCTAATCTCCCTTTTCATTGTAACTATATGCATTTTACAAAATCTCTTGACGTGCAGGTATGGTTTAGGTTGATTTTTCACCAATTATTGTGTTGGAGCAGATGAATGTTGAGCAACATATTAGATTTTTGGCTGTTTCTAATGTAATTTTGTCTGTAGGAGGTTTTTTTATGTCTACTTAGGTTCTGGAGGGAAATTTTTGAATATAGTGTGATACTTTTAGAACTTACATAATTAGTTCATATTTATTTTGGTATTTCTGTTGAGGGAACCATGCAAAAGGACCAGCAAGCATTGTTTGTTAGACCAGTACCAGTGAAATAAAACCTGACATGCAAAGGTGTGATGCACCTTAGCTAGCAACAGCATGTGCAGAATTTTCTATAAGTACTGCTTGCAAGTATAAGTTACCCTTTTTTTTTAAGCTATTTTAGACTACAGTTGCTTGTAGAATAGCCAGGAGAATAACAAGGAGGAGACTGGTCTACTGGTAGTTCTCTCTTGGTGTTTCACTAGGATTCACATTAGCAAAATGCATGGGTCAACAAACATTTCATTTATATGTTAGAGTTTATTGCACATTTGTAGCTACTTTTATTTTATATTGAGTATACATAGAGAGACTATGATTTTCTAGTATGAAGACACTAGGACCATTATTAAACAATTAATGACAGAGAATGTTAGGACATGTTAATTTGATTGTACTTCATTACTGGAAGACATTTTCTTTGACTTTGCTGAACTTCCTTGTTGAACTTTGTTAAAATCTGTAACCTCTATTTGTAATTACCACTGTATGTTTTTGGGTAGAGATACATGGCACGGGTAAGGAGAAGAAAAAATTTACTATGGTATTTTAGCATCTTTAAGTTATTTAAGAACCTGAAAGAGTTGCCTGTACTGATGTAGTTTTATTCTGATTATGCTGATAACTGGAACTTTAATCCTTTCTTTAGGAGGTGATACAAAGATGCAAGGAGAAGCTGCCTATTGCTTAAGTTTAGCATATCATTTTTCTGGAGAACATGAAACAGCATTATCAGTAAGTTCACTCTTTGCTTTAGCTTTCTCAATGCTTTTCTCTGCCTCCTCAGCATCTTTGGCATTTGGAGAGTGGAAAAAGCTTGGACAGACTTGGCTCACTGAGCTTTTATAACTGTAACTGGTTCTGTAGGCAGGGATCCCTGTGGCTTAAGAACTTACGGTTCCAATAAATTCCAGAACTGATGGAGTCCAGGTTTCTGTGCTTGGATCTGTAGAAACAATATAAATTAACAATTCAGGTTATATGTGAATAGCTTTCCTTTTCCTGTATATATGTATATGTAAAACACTTTATTTTTTGAGATGTTTTGTATAAAATACCAGTTTTGCAAATTAGTGTGATACAGCATATTTGTAAGCAACAATGAAAAATGTATCAATTCACACATTGAGATTTTTAGAACATCAGGAATTTAGTAGAAATATGAATTGCTTTTGTTATGAAAAGCTGCAATGCTGATGCAATCCCTTCTGTGGATACTTGAGTTCAAATTCCTTATGTTTCCCTTGAGTGTTAAGAATTCTAAACAGTGAAAGTTCCACATGTGGAATTCCAGTCTAGAAGGAGGGTTTCCTTACTTCTTCACAGGTCAGTGTGAGAGGAAAGATAAGCAGCAACTTCATTCTCTTGTGCCAGTCATCAAAGAAGTCACAGTCCTCCATGATCCTCTTAAAATGTTCTGTGGAAAATAAATTTGTTTTAATATTTTATTCATTATTATTGTAGTTAATCAGCTGGGTAATTACTCTTTCTGTTTGTTCCTTTAACTGCAGAATGACTCAGTATTCTATTAGTGAACAGGTTTATAGAAGTCATTCATTTGTGGGTATTTGTTGTGGTGGTTTTTGGTTTGGGTTGGGTTTTTTTGTTTTTTTTCCTGAAAAAGTACAATAGAAGTCACAGAATTAATTCAGCATATGTTTCAATATTACTTGCTGGCTTCTGCAGTGTAGCAGGAGTTCTAGATTTCTGTCTTGAAATGTCCTTTTACATGTTTTTTTGTCATTTTTGATATGATTTTTCTAGAAGTTATTGACCACCTTTATACATAATTCTTCAATGCTGATAGTCCTATCTTCTGCATAAATCAGCTGAGTGCTGGCAAGTGGGAGCTTGTTCTCAATCAATTTTAGTTAAAGCCTGTAGCTGAATGTGAAAATATTTCAAGACTAAAAAGCTCCTGATAAATTTATAAAATTGTACCTAAGAGTTTCAACAGCAATGAGAACATGATATTTGATTTCTTCCAGCAAAACAGTATGATAGACTAGACCAGAATTTTTTGTTGTACCTGTTGCGGCAGTTTATCTGCCACTGTTTTTTGACTGGCAGATATGCCGGCATTCTTTCCTGAGCAACTTCTCTGTTAAGTTTTGGAGAGTCACAATGTATTGTGTGAATGATGAAGAGCAGCTAGATGAACAAATGTGCTAAATAAAGAAGCCTGCATGCATGCTTGATCTCTCCATCACTGGAGAAATTAGTTAATGAGCAAGACTGCACAGGCTCCACAATAGGAAAAAGACCAAAGTACCCTTGAAAATGTCAAAAATATTAGTTGTCCTGACATTCTTTCCTTCGGATCATTTTTGCTTGCATTTTATAGCTATTTCTTTCCCTTCACTGCTCCCCCACATCTCCTGTTAAAAAGTTACAGTGATCATTTGGAACTTTCATGTCTTTTTGTTGCATGCAGAAATTCTTTTTGTAAGGAAGCTTCTGAAACCTTGAATTTTGTAATATACCACTGTTAATTTAGAATATATGCATAATAGGTTGTGCCTATTGTTTTTAGTCTTACAAAAACATCTAGCAGTTAAGAAAAGCAATTTGCAATCATGTTAAAAGAGTAAGGAGGTTTCTGTAGTACAAGAACAAATGATACATTATGTTAAGAATATAAAATGTTATTTTAACAATAGTGGAAATACCAATACTTTTCAATGTCAATAATACAGAGGCATTTCCTAATGTAATGGCATTACCAATAACATTGCAGGAGAAACTTATTAATTACTTTCATTCAAAAAATATAGGATGTTCTACGGGACCAAGAAAAAGGTGTAGAGTTTTGGCTCCTTTTGTCCTTTACAGTGATCAATATAGACTGCAGTAAAATATCAGTGGTAGACAATACTGTTGAGCACAAGTTGTCTTCACTCTCCAATTGGAAATCATTGCCTAAAATTTACCCTTCTGTTCTGAGTTTAATGGTCTCTGTATCCAAGGGGAGCTCAGATGCTTACAGAGATGAAATCATTGCCTCCTGTTCCCAGAGGACTACTGGTTATCATTACACATAACATGCAGACAATACTGCTAGGAGCCAGTTTGCCTCATGGTAATATGTAGTTCATCACCAGCTTCTGTAGCATGCTAAAGAGGTCTTGCCACACAGCTTGGGACTATTTGGATGTAGACTCAGGGGTCTCAGCAGTTATTTCCCTGCTTTGCATCAGTTTTCATCTTCTTTATCCCTTTGTGCTGTGGTCCACCTCAGGCAGTCTCCTTCTAGGGGAATCTGAAAGGAGCAGCTGTTACAGACACCATTTCCTCCAATTGTTGCCACTTGGTTCCTTTTGCTCTTTAGCCTCCCCCAACATGCGCATGCAGTATCATGCATATGAACTTGTCTCTCTTTCATTCATGTCTACTAGCAGGGCAGAGAAGCATATGTTCAAAATAGTCATTATCTGATGCAGTAATTAAAGATTGAAATGATTAAGCTGCAGTCTATTCTATAAAAAATATGCAGTCACTTTGCATCAAATGGGCTGGTTTTTTTAGAGAAGATTTTTTATTTGCTAGGGACATGGTGTTTAACGTGATTTGATTTGGTGTATAATCTGTATAAATTAGTTTAATTTTATTTGATATATATGATTGATTTCAGTGGAGCTACTCGGATGTAAAAATACAAGTGTGTGCAAGTTTAAAAGCTTGAGAACTAATCATGTTCAATAACGGTGGAATATGTTTGTAATATTTTTCATATCATCTGGTTTATAATCAAGCCTAATGGCTATTTCACAAAATATTAATAGTTCACATTATATAGATTTTATCCTAAACATTATAGATTTTGTCAAGGAGAGTTCTCGGTCTAGGCTAATTTTAAAGTAAAAGTTACTGGTTACTTGTTTTTTCTTCTGACTCTTTATGCAGTTGAGTATTAAGTGAAACACTTCTGTGTCACTAGAAATCTTGCATAAGGTATTGTAACCTAATGCTTGATGTGGAATTTTTTTTCTTAGACTGGGCTTTCAAGAATGTTTCAAAGTGTAGGATATCACGGATTTTTTCTCTTTCAATTAGAGTCGCATCTCAAATCATTAGGAAAAATCCAGTCCTCATTCCTCATCAAAGTGTTAGGTTTTTTTCTCAGTGTTCCTTTATTTTGGGTGTTGAATCCTGTGTTTCAGATATGTTACGTATTTAAATAATAGAGGCAGTGTTCATGAGTACTGAGGCTCATGCCAAGCTAAATGTGATAATTTATGACATAATGCTATCTGCATGAATAGTCAGAATTACAATATACAAGCCACAGGCATAAAATTATCAAGAAAATTTATGAACTTGCAAAGACATCTTCACATTCAAAATGACCCTATTAAAGCAATCAGAGGTGATTAATGGCCATAAACTTAATTTCTGAAAAAGTCTGTGTCAAAACAACTGGAAATTTTGTCTCCTCTCATGTAGCTAGAGAGAATATGAATTTATTTGAGGTGCAGATATTCTGAATTGAGTATGTACGGTATATTTTATCTAGTTATTTCTATTATACCTAATTAAATGGATTATGCCCATATGTATATATGGATGGGTTTGGTGAGTCAGGGAGGATCTTAGCAAGTAAAAGAACTCCAAAAGGTAGACTGAATGTTATCCTCTTTTCTCCCAAACATGGTGTAAGAGGGTTGAGAAGAATGAGCATGTGAAGTTTGCTACTATTTTAGTAAGAATAATTTTGCTAGAAGTCTAAACTTTTAGACATTTCAGTCAGTGGTGTCTGAGTAGACCACTGAGTTTAGGTTTAAGCTTTCATTATTGCTACCACAAAAAAAAAAATTCAATGGAAATTATTTCAAACGTTCCTCTTTTAAATCAACCATAGTGTCTTTTATTCATCTCTAAGTGATATTTAGCCATTAGTAAAATGAAATGTGACATTTTCAGCTTTACAAATAGCATCACATGCTTGGAAAAGCATTTTAGCATACCAGTTTAAGAAAAGGTTTCATGATTCCTAGAGGCTTTACTTTCATTGAAGCAATTTTTGAGCTGTTCTTAAAACTGTATTCGTATAGGAATTTAGTGGTTTTCATATCTGAGGAATAAAACCCCAAAACTTTGAGTCTTCTTTGAAGGTAGGCACCTCTGATTGATCACTACGGCCAATAGATTGTGTACAGAGAAAGGTGTGACCCAATTCTGAGGCTTACTAAATTTCATGTTTCTGAAGGGGCCCACTGCTTCTAGACACTGGTAAAGTTAATACTAAGGAAATCATGTGAGAGACTTAGTGTTGGGAGTGTGCTTTGTCCTGACAAAATACACTGACTCAAATACCGAGGGCATTAAGAAATTAAAAATTATTTGTGATGAGAATACTAAAAAGACCTGAAACTTGAGGAAAAAGATGAATGTCTGGTCATTCAATTAATTTTTTTGTTGTTGATTTAGCACTTAATTCTAAAAGTGACAGAAAGATCTAACTTTTTATTTGGCTATGGAAGTTAACAGTCTGTTAGTGAAGGAAGGATTTCTTCTGTTAGTTTAATGTAGATAATATTTTTCCTATCTTGACCAGTTTCTTGAAACCTGGGGAAAAATATTCTGATTATCCCTGAGATGCAGTAATGCTACTTTCCTTCAATACTTTTCCATACACCACACAGTTTTGCACCTTGGTGTTATGGTGTCCACTACACTTGCCTTGAAATGTGGTATCTTTTTCCTTTTCAGTCCGTGGTTCAAATTGCATTCTGCTTGCTTAATGGCAGCACAATAACTCCCTTCAGTAAACTGGATTTTTGTCAAGTTAAATGTGCAACAAGAGTATCCTCTGTAAGCAAACACTCTTAAATGCAGTACTGCTGCAGATTTACAGTAGTCAACTTATACAAAAATTGTAGAGCATAAGAAACAGAAAATATTAAATACATTTTAAAAATCCCTTATCTGGTGATAAGAAAATCAGATTATCACGTTTCCATGTTTTCCCACAGCAACAATGAAAACAAGTTCACTGGTAACTTGTTGATATTGACCTTACTCTTCAGGAGTCTCATGTTCCGTAAGAATGGCTACCAAAACACCAGAAATGGGTGGATTTCCATCTCATCCATTAAAAATTTCAATTTACTAATTTTCACACCCCAAAATAGTAAACCAACTGCAGTGAGTTGGAGGTTTGACTGCACAATACATTAGATAAATCTATAGCAGCTTTTCAGAATTTTAGGATTATCTGACCACTGGTGTTCTCAGGAATCTGAATTGGAGTTGGTGACAAACTTTAAAACCCTGATTTTGACGGCTGTGCCTGGAGGACTTCATTTTGTTTGTTTCTAATTCTTAAACAGTATGAAAGTTGCTGGGGTTTTATATATATTTATAAGAATTATGTAGACTTCCTTAAAATACATATATTAAACATCCTGCATTTAGAAGTCATGCTATTTAACATATCAAATGTGTCTTCCCAAAGTTAAAAATCTGTGTTTTGGTAATATTTTGGCTCTACTATTAAATGACAAATTTTATTAATATTTTAGTTTAATTTATTAATTTATTATTGCCTTACATACACATGCACGCAGTTGCACACGGAGACACACTTTCTGTATGAGTTTGCAAAAGAACTGGAGGTGACTGCAGCCCTAATAAAAGTCTGTTTACATAATAATAGATATTCTAAGATCAAGAGAATTCTTTGTGTGACTCTGAATCATTTCCATGAAATTGTTGCTAATTGTTATGTTTGAACTCAAACAAATTGTCCTTGCTGGGGGTTTGTTGAAAAATTGAGACCAAAGCCATAAAAAGTCCTTAAGCTGCTCTGCTAGGGAATAAAACTATCTTTGCATCTGGTTTTCACCAAGGTATGGAGGGCAGAGCACTTGGCAGTCAGGGAGCTTTTGCTCAGGTGCTACCTTTTTGATATTGCTGCTGGGATGGAACAGTCTCTGGGTGCTCTCTGCTGCTATGGCCAGTGCAGGTGGCTCTTCCTGGTGCCTTCCCAGGCAAGTTGGGAGCCAGGTTGTGAACACAGCAAGACAGGGTCTGTTTGTGGGAAAGAAGGTTACAATTAGTCCCCTTGCCCCAGCTGAGGTTTCTAAAACTCCAATAACTGTCTTTTGTCAGTTAAAAGATGTGATTTAGGCATTTTCTCTGCACTCTATTGAAACTGGTTTTAGGGGAGCTAATAAAATATGCCCCTCCCCCTTTTTTCTTTCTTTTTTTTTACTTTCTTTTTTTTTTTTTCTTACTTTTTTTTTTTTTAAATACCTGCCAATATACAAGTTTCCACTCATTTCTTCCCCACAGGGTAGGAAAAACGAGACAAAGCAGTACAGCTGTATGTCATAGAGGTTATTTACTGTATGAACTTTAGACCACATTGGATTTCTAGCTTAGATGTGCTAAACCTCAGAACCTAAATGCTGTATATAATTGAGGGAAAGAGATAGTTATAGCATGTCCAAGTTCATAGGTTGTGTTACCTGACGAAAAATAGCATACAAGATCTTAGGAACTGCCAGTCCATTAGTGTGTATCCATTAGTGAAACCGCACATAGGATACCCAGGGCTGCAGGAAATGACTGAAAAAGTGTAAGAGAAATTTTCTAATTCTGTTAGATAATATACTTACAGAAGTCAGACTCTTCATGTGTTGTGAGAAAGGAAACATTTGTACCCACACTGTACAAATTCAGGGGTTTCAGTACTTAAATGCAAATATATTGATAATCTGGGAGGGGTTGTTTTCCACTGTGTAGTTAATTCTAATGAACAGATTTTAAAAAAAGTCTGTAAAGTAAGACTTTTAAAATTAGATTGGTTTCTCAAATTGGTATAGTTCAAGCTACACCAACATTAAACATGTTTTTAAATTTCAATTCAGTTATTCTCATTGACTTCAGGGGGACAACTCATATATTCAGCTGTAAGCAAATGCTTAATAACTTTCCTTGATCAGAACCATCAATGGCTAGATTGGAGAACAGGTCTTGGCTCAGGCATTAGATCTTGAGGAATTTCAAATTTATGCTTTGATGGGTAAATAACCTGAGAAGTTAAAACACTGAGGTGTGTCAGTGTAAAACCTAGAGCTTGGTGCCTCCTTGCTAGAAGCAATTTATTTTGCTGTTTTGCTTTCAGCTTATGTATTATTTCAGAGCTGATCAAAAGAATTGGTAGCAAAGTGTGAAATAAATTGTACTTCTAAATAAATCGATTTCCCATTCCTTGGTGCTTTAAATGATTTTAGTAATATTAATATTTAAAATATTTCTGTCTGAAATCTTTTTATGACTGCATATAGCAGTAATGGCCAGCATTTCATTCCGCTGTTTTTCATACTAGTATATTACACAGTAAACACTGTAAAAATACTATCTTTTAGCACTGAAATGGATGCAAAAAATCTCAAGTGTCTATTTGCATGTAAATGACTCAAGTTTTATTTAGTCAATAAGAACAGTCTAGTCTATTAATCCTTTTACTGCATTACATGGGTTAAAATTTGAAGAATATAAGATTTTCAGCTGAATGAGAATTCTTCCTTAACTTCTATATTGGTTTGCAGAAAAGTAATGTTTTTTAACTGACTTAAATTGGTTTTATACTTCCCTAGTTTATCTTTGCAGTTTGTACCATTGTTATGCAAATTTTTACAGTTTGTTAGTTTGTTTTGAGCTAGAAAAACTTGGTGTAGCTAAAAATATCTGTTCAAGGGCAGGCTAAAGATATTACTAAGCATGAAGCAGAATATTTATAGGTGCTTTGTCTAAGAAGTAATGGGCATTTAATCATGCACATTTATAGTATGATATTATTGTCTTAGCAGCCCACAGTGATCTGACAGCCAGGTACATTCATGTAGACACAACAATCTGATAAAAGCAGTCCGGACATCTGCATCACAGTGCTGCAATACAAAAACATTTCTTAACAATTCCCATTATTGCACTTACCCAAATTTCCAGTCCTGTCCACCCTTTTCTCCTTGTTTCTTCCCCCAGCTCTGCCTTTGTCTCTTATGTACTTGCAGAATCTCATTTGTCCTGTACAAGTCACCTCCATCTGCTTATGTGTCAGAGTGGCCCTCGTGCCACACATGACATTGAGGAATTCTCAAGATGAAGGGCTGTATTCACATCACTACTTCTGTCTCAGCACTGTTTCATGCTTGTCACTGCTCAGCACTCAGCGCCACACTGCCTTGTTTTGTCAATAACCATTTATTTGTTGCTGGAATAGTAGCAACCATTACATCTGACCTCCCTGTTTCATCAATTATGAATAGATTATTGGATGTGAACATCTGCAAAAGCTTGCTGTTGAACTTACCTCCTGGCTGGGATTAGATAAAGTATTAAACTGTTGTTTATTGTCAGGCCAAAACTCTACTGGGAAGCCAGGGAATTCCAAGACTAGCAGACTCCCATCAGCAAGCACCAAAAATTGTTTAGTATTGCCACCGTTTCCCATAAGATCGTAGCCATTTATTATTTACACTTATTACTAGTTGTTATAACATACTTGATAAAAGCTCTTGGCAGGCACAGTGTTTCCAGCTATTGTCACATCTGTCAGGATGGAAAGGATACATAAACTGTTTTTTCCTCTTATATTGCTGTTAAAGGGTAACAGATGAAGCTTCTTCACTACAGACTGTTAAGCCATGCTTTATTTTGAAGAAATATGTCAACAATGGCTGGCTTGCAAAGCGTTACATTCCTGTCCTAAATATAGATTGCAACAACCTTTACTAGGGCAATGTCTTTTGCAGCAGAAATTTCAAACTGTACAATAACAGCAAATGGAAATACTTGGATCTGATATTTGCATAGTTTCTTTCTCTGAAGAACCTGAATGACCTTTTAAAAAAAATTTATTTATTTTAATGTAACCTTTTATGAGGTATAGCAAATAATAGAATGATTACTTCATTCCTTCAAAGTTGTTGTGTAAAGAACCATAATTAATATAATTATTAGTGGCACAGAAGTCCAGAATTAAGGACAGTAATGCAGAAACTAGTATAGAATAAATAAGAAGGATGGGGAAAAAAGTTAATGTTTATTCAATCATCTGCACATTTTGTCTCTTTTAAGCTTCCTGTGCAGCAAAATTAAGCATACAGGGAGACCTGATCCTGAGGAAGCCAATGGAAGTTTGAAATTATTCTGGGAAAAGGAACTTTTGCAATTAGTTACTTGTATTTGCATGTCATCCGTTCACAATCAAAGCAAAATGTTCATATTCTGAATATTATGTGAGGGATACGAGTAGGACTTGATACAAGCTAAGAGCCTGAGGTCTCACCTTGATAGACTGTTAAGGAATGAGTGAAATGTTTGTCTTCCCTCCTTTAATCCTTGAAGCAGATGCAGGCACGTGTAACATGAAGTGTGTACTGCTGTGTGTTGATAGAGCACAAAGGTAAATACTGCACTTGATAGCCAAGCATATCAGGGGAGGGAGGAGTGTGGGCTGGATGGAGAAGTTACCCACAGGGAGAGTGGGAACCAAGCAGCACTTCAGTGATAGCCATGTCCTAGCAAGAGCCTGGGGAAAGTCTTCAACAAGGGTGTTCCACTTGGACATTTGGCTTGGACAGACTTCTGGGTGGATTCTTCTGCTTCCCTCCCCTGCCTGTGATTCCCTTGCTCCAAGATTCATATGCATTATCCAGATAAAGTCCCTGGAGTAGCAGTTCTGGAACAGACTAGTTTGTCCCGTTCCAGACAAATTCTGTCTTTGTAGGAAGAATGACAGCATTTGTGCATTTCTTTGTTGGTTTTTTTCTGGGTTTTTTTTTGTTGGTTTTTTTTTTTAATCTAAACGGTACAGTCCAGTGTAATTGAATGTGGCTAGGGACAAGGAGTTAACATTCACTGAATTTTAGTTGTGGGAAAAGAGGAAGAAATAACGGTTTTGTCAAATCCGGGAGTGCTCCGTCTTTCCTGGGTATGGCACCCAGTTTCTATATCCCTGAACTGTGAGCATGCAGACAGAATGTTGTGCAGCTTCTAACCTGGGTGCTCACTATGCCTAAATACATTTAGCATTTAACAAGGTGTGCCCTCCCATTCAGTTGATCCTGGTGTATGATTTTCCTAGAATCAATCAGCTCTGCTCATTGGGATCAATACATTGCATGAACAATGCAATTTTCTTCTTGCTGTCCAATCTCTCCCACACTGTGTTTTGGCAAAAATAAGAATATATCTGGGTTTGTGGTGTGAAACTTTCCTTTCTCATCCTTACTCAGAATGGCCACATGTAACCCCTTAAATTATGGTAATAAAGACTGCACATTTTAGTAATTTTTAAATATGCATTTCTTGGGGAGCTACTAGGCAGAGTTCACTGAACTACACAGGGCCCATGCATACAGTTCTATTGTCTCTTATTTTCACTGGACTGTATCAAAGTGATAATTTAGCAACAGTCAGAACTATGTGGGTTTTTTCTGAAAGTATTTAAGAGGTGCTAAGTGGTATTAGGCCAGTTGTCTCACTCGGTTGCATTGTCTGTCTACCAATACCCATTGTTGACTTCAGAAAAACACTGTCAGATGCTGCTAGCCAGGCTGGGCCTTAGCCTGACACTGCAGTGCCTGTCAGAAATCATTAGCTACTGATCTCTCTGACTAATGTTCCAGTTGATTGTCTGATTCATGTTCAGGATCTGTAAATGAGGCAGAAGCATCTTCCCTGCTCACCAGCTGTGAAATGGCTAAACACAGCTAGACTTACAGAAATCAAAATAAGTATATTTCTAGTAAAGTTTGGCAACAATATCAAATGTAAAGCTGACAACAGAACTATGTTTTTGTCTTTTTTTGAAGTTACAGTATTATAAATCAATGTTATCTCATCATGTTTTTGTCAGAGAAATATATTTTACCAAAACAGTGAAATACTGGTAGTAGCATTAATCTTGTGTAGAATTGGATAGATGTTCCTTATTCAACATAAATTCATAATTTCAATATTTACTCTTTTATCCCTTACCCCCAGATGTATCAATGTTTAGCACAGTCTGTGTCCTTTTGTGTGAGTTCTCAGTGTATGCTAATCGGGTGTGTGCCTGTTTTTATGTACATATGGAGGAAGTACAGATACAAGTACAACAATAAAAAATAAAAGGTGGGATTTTGGAGGGAGGGAAGTCTGTGGGGAGCAGCTCATGTATCTGCTTTATATTAGTGGAATAATGCCTGAAGGGTCAGCCTGGCATAATCCTGAGATAACTGAAAAGTAAATCTGGGCCTGAGATCTGACTAATTTTTTTCTTGGCAAAGGATGTAAATATGAAATTCACCACTAATCAGAGAATTACCACACCAAGAATGGTAATTGGTAATTGCCATACCAATTTGTGGTATGGCAAGAACCATACCACAAACAGGCTCTAGTTTGAGGATTCAAGCAGAGCTTAATATTTTAACACTGTAATTGTAGGGACAACAGACTCACAAAAACACAGGAAAAGAGTTGATTTTGTGAATGGATGCTCCCACAGAAGCTATTCTGTTGTCTGTTATGTGGAAGACAGAGTTGAAGTGAACCTTCAACTTCTACCTTCCCACATCCTGCATGAAAGAGGAAAAATGATTGAAACCCACTGTTCATTTCTGTATTAGACTTTGATTTTCATGTTATATATTTTTTTAAACTAGTATTTCCACAGACACACAGAAAGGAAGTTTGAGACAGTCAGTGTGCTTGGTCACCTACATGCAAAAACTAATCTGTGACCAGAATCAGTGTGGGTTTTAATATTTCTGTGGTGTTAAGCTTAGGTTACATTTTTTTATATAGAGGTAGAAAGAACTGTACATTATTCTAATCTGTTCAACTTCACATGCAACAGTCTTTTCCCACTAGTTGCTAGGCATATCAAGCTCTCTTTGAAACAGTATGGAAATTTTATAATAATTTTATAATGGCGTCTAACATGATCAGGATAAATCTACTGCAACAGCTTCCTTTTCCGTTTCCTTTTCCTTTTCCCTTCCCCTTCCTTCCTTCCTTCCTTCCTTCCTTCCTTCCTTCCTTCCTTCCTTCCTTCCTCCCTCCCTCCCTCCCTCCCTCTTTGTACATAGATAATTCTAAAATAACTAACAAACAAAACAAAATGCCAAGGGGAAAAAAAAGACGTTTTGCTCCTTCAGTAACTATAAATCTCTGGAAACTGTCTAAATTTTGAGAAGGAAATTTAGCTACATTTCTGTAATACCCAAACTCACTGGTTTTAATGTACATTTCAATATAGATTCTTCCATAGTCCCATTCAAAATCTCTTTACACCTTGTGATATATTTTTATTTACAATTTCTTAATATGAAGAAAATTACTAAGATGCCAAAATAAATACATATAAAATACCCATTTCTGGCTATGATTCTGACTAAAGGCAGGAAAACTTCCATCGGGAGCCTATAAATTCCATGAGATCTCAATGGTATGTGTTCCAAATATTTATCCATGTCTCAGAGAGCCAAGAGATGACTGGCACATCTCTGCCTCCTCAATATTCTCTTTCCACATGCATGTCTTCTCCTATGTGGTATCCACAGGAAGCCAGCTAGATGGACTGGTTGTTCCCGTCCCATAAACATAAACAGGAGAGTTTTCATGCCCATTTGTTGTTTCAGGCTGCTTACAAGTTCTGGCAGGCATTACTATATCAATTCTACTTGATTTGCCAGCATGCAAACTTAATGATTTTTTCATTTTAAATGAAAATTAAAGGTGTGCTCTAATTGCAAGAAACTTTGGGTGAAATCCTCTAATGCTTTTGTGTTCAACCAAAAACCTCCCCTATCTCTTCCTCTTTTTCTGTCCTTAAGTGTTTCTGTCCTGAAATGTTTCTATCCTGCATGTTGAAGGTCAGGCATACACAGAGAGGAGACCCCTTTTCACCTTCTCAGCATCAATGGATACTGGGCAGTTGTGGCATCCAGGGACACTACACAGATCCTTTCCATCAAGCCTATGTGTCCCTTTCTGTGTCCCTACATATTACCTGAAGCTGGAGCAGTCATTTGAAATACAGACATGAAGAGAACATTTTCTATTGTAATTTATCAAGATTTCTTCCCTCTCATGTAGATGATTTAATTACTGTTATTTCATCATTATTTAGAATCGAATATCTGATTTCGTGTAGAGTAGTAGTAACCTGGGACCAAAATGAGCACTTTTCATCAATATGAATGAGTGGCTTTATTTGTTTACTTGCTTCTTTCTTGCAGCTGTTACAGAGATGCAGTGAACCAACTTTTTACTTCAGCTGTGCTGTGTATGATTTTTCCTTGGCTTTATCTGTACTTTCTAGGCTTTGTGATACCTTGAATAGAAAAAAAAAATGTACTGTAGCCAAAGTTTTAGGTGCCTAAGTAACCTTTCGGTGTGAGATAGTAATGACTAGAGGCCCTGTGTCCTAGTTTAATATTGTAGAGGCCAGTTTAAATTAGGAGTGATTTCAGTCCAGCACATAACATTTGAGACATCTTCTGACACTCTAATGGCAGGTTGTCTAATATGGGCATGATTATTACAACAAATGCTGTAGGTCCCCTGAGTTAAATGCAATACCAAGAGCTGTTTCTTGGACACCTGTGTATGTTTCTGTTACCACCCTGGATTATTAGAAGGATGTACTGCAGGCCCTGACAACATCAAGTGTGCATTCAGGTTAGGGAGAGTTCTGAACTGATGTGACAACTTCCTAACTGAGGTGCCTTTGTACTCTTTTTGTCACACCTAATGCAGTGATAACTCAATTGGCAGTGACCTGCAAGGATAGGATGCAATGCTGATGTGCATGAGAACACAACTGATAAGAAAGTACTTGAGGGATGATAAATAGGACAGTGCACATTAATAAGTGCTACTTTTTGGGCACACAGAGTTTATATAGGTAAAAAACCAGTGCCATGTGCAGGGAGATTCCTGCATTTAGTAAGACTCTTTTAAGGACTAGGAAAACAGAGTAGTGGAAGCAGCGATAGAAATGATGACACCCACAGCATTAGCACACCCAGGTTGTCTTCTTCTGAGGCATGTACTTTGCCAGTGACAGGGGATGCAGTCTTAATAGAAAATGCCCCATCTTTTACCTCAGTATAAATAGGCATCCTGGGGCATGCAGCATTCTGTCATATGTCCCTGAGCATCTCCCATCCCCCTTCAGAGCTGGTAAATGACATTCACTACTCCTTTCTTGGAAATGTGCAAAAAGGATTTCCATAGAGAGTCTTTGGAGATTTCCTGTTTTCTCATGTGTGTAATAGATTGGGTCAAGCAACAAAGAGGAGGGATGAAAGAATAAGATGTAATTTTATATGCACTCTCCCATCATCACCATTGGAATAAAATGGATGGAAAGAGAAATTCTACAATACAGGTGATGTCCGTGTTAAATTAAATTAAGATAATATGTTTTTATGCAGCAGCTGTAAGCCATCAGTTAAGAGAGAGTTCATAATAAGAGAGAAGGTTCCAAACTAGTGTTAACAAACTTCTTGTGTGTGAATAATTAATCAGAAAAATAGCAGCATTATGTACAGTACTTTAAGCCGACATAGATTAAATGCATGACCTATAATTTATTCAGTTTTAGGGCGTTTGATTTGTACTAAGATAAGTTGTGACAGATTAAAGAAAGAAAAATAATGTTAAGTTGTATTTCAGCATATCATTCTAAAGCACTATGAATGCAAAGGATACCATCTTAAGATATTGATTATCAGAAACTCATAAAAGCACAGGCTCTTAAAATCTTTTAAATTATGGATAAGGAAATTTATATTGCAAATCAGGTAGTACCTCTTTTGTTTTTGCAGACTGCCACAATACAGGGATTTAATTACGTTACATCTTTTTGATTTGTAATTATAGAGTAGTTTCTATCAAAATCCTAGTCCCATTACGGCTAATTAGAGAACAGTTGTAAAAGTGTGAAAGCTTTAATTGTGTTTTCTGTGTGGGCAAAGAGATTGGGGGGAGACAGGGAAGAAAAAAGTGGAAATTCTTATTGTGGTATTTACTGGGTTTTATCTTCCTATTTCACAGATTTTGAGCACCTCTCTAGAAATCTTCACAGCGCTTTGTGATTCTGCTGGCCTGGGCAGAGCATATGCAGCTGTAGCCAAGATCCTGGCAAGGTAGGTTAGCACATCCTTGTGTGTCTGTCAGTGCAGATTCACTCAGCTGTGAAAGACTGAAATTGTTAGAGGTCTGTCGCTTCCCATTACTGACTGCTTAAATTTTAAGCAGTGCCCTTCTTGCAGTAAGTGACCCTTTCATCGAAAGTTATTTTAAACTGTTACACGTTTTTTAAAGTGTATGATCCTAGTTTTTCTTTACCTGTAAACTATGAGATGTCCTATTTCTTCCACATTTGAGCGTTTTTTAAGTTGTTGGGGATTTTTTTGCTTGGAAGGGACCTTACTGCAAAATAGAAAGACAGGCCTATTTTCTAGGTTAAGAAAGACAGAAAACCTCGAAGAATGTAGCAAGCTTCAGTAGGTGCCTCGGTATAATATTTTCTGAACTGTAAGTTTCCATTTATTGCACTCATTTCTGTGGAAGCATTTCTGGTTTGTGCATGTGTAACTAGACAAATTTGTTGCAAATCCAATGTTTGTGTTCAATATTTTTGTTTCAGCATCTGGCATTAAAATCTTCTTCTGGGTGAATTAGTTCTGACGCAAATAATTTTGGCATAAAGTAGTCTAATGCAATTATCATATGAAGCAGAGAAAAAAGATATTAAAGTGAAGGTTGCAGCTTATTCTTGATTCATCCCGTGTTTGAGAACCTCAGTGCACATGATGCATGATAGAGGTTGACAAATGTTTATGGAGAAGGACTTGTCACCAGCTTTATTTCAGTGTGCAGAGCAAATTCTCTTGTTTGAGTTAGATCTCTTGGCCTTTTCAGAGCATGTAGAGACCAGCCACAGCCACAATCCTCTCCAGCTCTCTGATACATAATTCATGGCTACATAGTGGATCAAGATAGTCAAGAGAACATTCCTGGTAAACCATGTATATTAATTTCCTCTCTGTGATTTAGGCATTCTGAAATGAGGGCACATACATCTATTTACTCAGAAGTTGCAGATTTGGAGATCTTTCTGAAGCCACGTTGCTAAACCCTTTGTCTAAAAGATGATGGCAATGCAATTCTTTTCTTAAAAGCAGAGCTAAAGAAGGAGTGGCTAGTGATTTTCTTCTGCATCAAATCTGTACTCCACAGCTACTGGGAGCATTCTTTAGCTATCCAGGAATGGACAGTCTCACTGCTTTCCAGTTGTTGCAACCTGAAAAAGAGCAAAAACAGTAAGTGAGGAGCTGTGAGAGCAGATACTACAAGCCAGTAAGACTCCCCAGTTTAGTATTTAAGGCAATCTTTCAGAAGAGGAACATTCTGATTGATTCAAGTGAAGGAGAAATTCAATCTCATCTATAGAATCAGGGATTTAATCTGTTGCACAGGTGAAGACCCAACCATAAACCCTTTCTGTGGAAAATGGCTGTTGTGGTACTTTTTATAAAACCTGCCTGCTAGTTATGCCATGAGAGCATTTACCAAATTAAAGCATACATAAAAATAAATAAATAAAACCTTACATATAAAATAAAACCTTACCTTGCTTTGAAGAGCTTTAGGTGTGTCATAGGCATTAACTGCTCAACCCTGTAAAATATCATGATGTTTCTCAGCAACTTTCAGTCATTTGGGAAACTTATATGCAGAAAAGTCTGGGCACCTATGAATCATACAAAGATAGAATGATAGAATCATAAAATAGTTTGGATTGGAAGGGATCTTTACAAGTCATCTAGTCCTACAGCCCTGCAAGGAGCAGGGATATCTTTAACTAAATCAGCTTGCTCAAAGCCCCATCTTGGCTGCCCTTGAATGTTTCTAGGGATGGAGAACCGACCACATCTCTGGGCAGCCTCTTCCAGTGTTTTACCAGTCTTTTTGTAAAACATTTTGTCCTTACCTCTAATCTAAATTGACCCTCCTTCTGTTTAGAACCATTGCCCCTTGTCCTGTCACAGCAGGCCCTGCTAAACAATTTGTCCCCATCTTTATTATAAGCTCACTTTAGATTCTGTTAGCTCTCCCTGGAGACTTCTCCAGGCTGAACAACCCCAGCTCTCATAGGAGAGGTGCTCCAGCCCTTTGATCATCTTTGTGGCCTCCTCTGCACCCTCTCCAACAGGTCCATATCCATTCTGTGCTGAGGACTTCAGAACTGGACACGGTACATGTTGGATAAATGCAGGAATAATTACTGCTGGTGACAGAATCTCATATTCAGCTTGTTCACTTATTCTTTACTTGTATTTTTATCTGATCTGAGCTAGACTTGTGCAAATAATTTTGAATTTTATGGATAATATCTTCACAAAGGAAAGATGACTGTTTCCCAAAATAATGTGTTATAACCATAATATCTGTGACTATTTGCACTGATTTCCTTATGATAGGCTGGAGAAAGTGACTGAGCCCTCCTGAATTGCTCAGAACCCATCTGTGGTTTTGGAATATTTTGTGAAATCTTTGCTGCAGATGTTTCCAGAGACCATGGGAAACTGAAAATCTTTATCATGTACATTTAGGCATGTCATTTTCCAGGGGAAAAATCTGACATAATAGCATCATGTTCTTGACTTATTCTGCCAGTGTCCACCATGGTAATGACTTCTTGTGGACACATGATTTATACATCCAATTCCATCACATGAGCAATCCTATAAAAGGTGCATATTTTCATAAAAGTCTAATAGGGGTAAAAATCTCATAGGGCATTTTAGCATGAAACTGGAAAATGAGTTGCTGTAGATGTGTAATCTCTTCTGCTGAAGTCATCATAACTGTTCTGTGGGATCATGAATGACTATATCTTTAGGAAATTGCATTTTATGCATTTAGGAAGGTGGTGTCTAAGGAGGTAGGAAGTATATGGTGGTGTAAAATAACATGTAGATTTTTGAAAGAACTGTAAAATATTAGCCCTTTGAGTAGGAAAGACCTGTTTATCATGTTATCAGTTCTTATGCAGGATAAAGTGTTTCAGTAATCCTTCTAGCATACTTTAAATATCTCAAGCTGCAGTGCTTTTAGAAGTACTTCCTTTGAGAAATTGTTGAACTATACCAACAGATTGCTAGGTGGCATAAGTGAAGTTCTAACAGTGAGAAATATCTTTCTGATCTGTATCAAATTGATTTGTGTTTTCTTCAAAGAGGTTATATGCCCTAGCAATTCTCATATTTTCTATATGTGGAGCATAGGTTTTTATGTGAAAAATAAAAAATGGCCTAAAATACATCAAAACATTTCTATTAATTCATGAAATTAAGAAAACCTTTTTACATTTTCTCCTGTCACTGATTCCATTTGCTTTATTACTTTCAGCCTCTAGCCCACAAACTTGGTGGCACAATCAACAAACCCCTTAGTGGCTGTTTCATCTCTGCTCTATTTGATTTCTCCACTCTGAGTAAATGATTAAGATTTCATGCATTGGTTCAACCAAAATCTATGTTCACTCAACCACATCCTTTATTGATTACTTCTACTGCAAACAGTAGGCCAAGTGTGATATACATAATTGGACAGTTGTCAGGGGATGTGGGTGTTAACAGTCCTGTTTTCCCAATTGGAAACTGGAATCACCTTGATACACAAATATTCTGCACTGTTTCATTCTCATTCCTTGGACCAAGGAGTCCTTTTCCTCAGAATATATGTTTTTAACTCTCAAAGGTCTGGTTGAATGGATTTAATGATTATACCATATAATATGCTCTTCAAGTTGCACCTGTGCACTGCATATAGAAAACTAGAAAAACTGGAATTAATATTTGTCTAACACTTTAACCTTGTCCTTTAACTTATATAAATCATATGCTGTATTTCTGTATGGAAACGTTTGATTTGGTCTTCTTAGGAAAAAAAGTTAAAAATATATGTGTTTCTAATTCTAAAATTTAGAAAGCCTTTTGATATTTGGCAAATGTTTACAGTCCAGTATATTTCATATTCTCATGGTATTAAATTACTTAAATTAAGAAAATTTACTAAATCCAAGTCTTCTTATTGACAACTAAACTTGACAGTAGCATATACTTGAACATTCCATGAATGTTAGTTTGCAATGTTTTAGCATCCTTTCATAGCAGTCTCGCTCATCTCAGTCACATACATCTTGCAGATAATCTCTGCAACACTGTAAATTTGCAGCTAAGATTTGCTGTGTTTCCTGTTTTGTGGCAGGCTGTTATAATTACTCCAATAATGTAAAATAGGGAATTGCAGAGTTTTGCCAGATTTTGAAAGCACATACCCTTAAAATAGTTTATAATAAAAACTGTAATGTAAATAGATTCCAGGCTGTGATTTGCTGCAGGAATATAACTAGAAGGTGGTTTAAGATAGTGAGAAAATAAATCACAATTCTTTATCACTTACAGAAACCTATTTCTGTGAATTTCATAATTAAGACTGGATTTTCTGTCTTGCTTAGTGCCTTGACATTTAGCATGCTATGCTCCTATATTAGTGACTCAAGTTCATGGCTAATATTGAGGTCAGCTGGAGTAACACTCCAGCCTTAAAGGGAAAAAGAGCATGGTGCCTTATTCACAAGCAAACTCAGATATCCTATATCTTGCAATCACACTGCTGAGATCTTATATTCTTAATATGACCAGCTTTATTAAAAAAAAAAAAAAAGGAAATCTGCAAATGTTATTGTCAAAGTAGATTAGCCAATTTTCAAGTTAGATTCAGCTGTGACCTCAGGTTGCTCTGAGCTCACTGGGATTTGGGGGTGGCACCTGCAATCCACAGTTTATAGGTTTGCCTGTGTGACCCTGGCAACCTTTGATCCACCCAGCCAAAGGGCAATATTATATTCCAGGGAAAGGCTGTCACCCCCAGAACTGAGATACAGCACTTTTATAGAACTGCTGCTGCACCAGCAGGGTTCTAGAGCATGAAATGGCAGCTTTGAATGACAGAAGCACAAAAAGCCTTACTGAAAAAATCAACCTTCTTACCTCCTTCCCCTATTTTGTCAGGATGTGAGGTCCAGCTGAATTTAAAATGTTATCAGCAGCTCAGTAGATAAAAAAATTAAAATAGTGGAAAGTCTAATAGTGGAAAGTCTGTTAAGTCATTAATCTGTGTTTTCATTCTTGGCCTTAAAATATGGCACAATATTCTGAAGAAAAGTTTTGTTACATTTTGCTGAAAGGATCCGGTTTTGCCCTCAGACATTCTCTGTGGACTAGTCTCATTGGGCTCAGCACAGGTAGTGCTAGAGGCCATTTGGAAATAAAATCCAGTCGTGGATGAGTCATCACAAAGTAAAGTTACTTCAGAACAAGGGGACAGATCTTCAGCTTTTGGAAGCCATCTGAGTAAATATTTAATTTTGTCCCTGTCCTTTGCTTCAGTCAGGGAAAATCAACTGAAGCTGTGAAGTACTTGGGAGAGTTTATGAAGGATGCTGAGAGCGCTCAGCTAAGCCAGAGCCTGGTGGATGCAAATGTCTTACTTGGAAAGGTTCACAATGAAAGAGTAAGTACTGTTTGTAGTAATGATCTCAAGCAACTTGGTTTACTTCATGGTAAAAATCTGGTTTTGCATATGAGATGACAAGAGAGGATTTGATCCAGGTGTTGCATCTTGCAAGAGTTACCAAAAGAGAAGTCACTCTGTGACTAAATAAAATGTGCCTTAATTTTCTGGGAAAGGTGAAAATTTCACATCGTATTTAACACATAGAGTTTTGTTCTAGAATAGCTTAATAAAAAGCTCCAAATTCAGATCAGGACAAACTTTAAAGTGTTGTGAAAAATCTGCATCCAAATGACCATTGGGGCCATATCTGCCCATAAAGAGTCATCAGTTAATGCAAATGGAATTTTATTGCACTATACAAAAATGTATACTGCATTGCTTACTAATGAGACATTTATAATCTTAACTTCATTTCTCCTCTATGTTCTCTCAGCCAAAATTATGAAATGGGTGCTAGCAGCAAGTAGTCTTGTTTTTATTTTGTAAGCAGTAGAAAAATTTTTTACTCTGTAATCTCTAAGTTGGCCTGGGAGTTTTCTGTTTACATATGTTCTCAACATAATTGGTGAATTTCCTGTTGGAAACTAGGTTTTAAAGTCTTGACAGCTTGATGAAGTAACTTTAAAATTGATCTGAAATTTAGAAGACGACAAGGTGATACAACACTGTGCTTAATTTTTCTACTCCAAATGTTTAAAATAATTAAATAAATTCTTTTTAACTACTTTTGTATTTCATTCCTTCTGCCACCATTGCCAATAATCAATTCAATAAGAATTGATATTTTAAGAATTAACCTACTTTTGATTATTTTTTTAATTCTCTTTCTCAGTTCAGAATTTTCTGCCTTGAGCTGGGGCAGTGGTGTAGAAGGGCACAAGTACAGTAACTTAATCTTACTAACTTGTGTAAAATATATGTTAAAACATAAACAACAAACTCTTACAGTTTGCAGTTCCCTATTTTCTATACTATTTTTTTCCACAAGGTCAGCAGTGTTTACCAAAATTAAGTCTAAATTAACATCTCCTCTTTTGGATCACTGCCTGCTGGTGTCAGCTGTCATTACCAGTATTCTCTAAGTTAAATTATGATTAGGGTCTTTTTATTCAACTCTGAACATCCCCCAGTGATAAAATTTGCAGTAGTACTGTCCATCGAATTAAAGATATCTCTATTTCTATCCAGATCTGTCCTTGTGGACCTTTAGTAAACCAGGGATATAACTCTTTCTGTTCTTCCAAACACAGGTATCTTTGACCAAATTCACTTTCCTCTGCCCATACTGTTGCTGTATCTTTACAGTTCTCTCATCTTGCTATTCCATGACCATCACTGTCTTTCTTTACTGCTGTACACTTAGTTTGCTTTCTAATCATGATGGTTTCACCCAGATATTGCTTGTTTCCTAAAATGCCTGGGTTTTTGCTATGCAGGAGTAGTAGGTCTCATCTCTCCCAGTTTATTAACAGGTGACTTAATATGTAAGCTCTGATGAAGTTAGCACTACATGCTCTGTCATTTCTCATTTCACCCTTTTCAAGTTTCTTAGTCTGATTTGCTGCATTCCTCTCACTAATTGCATCATTTAACCTGCTATAGTTCTCATGAGTACAGTAGGTGTTTCTACTCTCTATTATCCTACAGCTTATTGTTATCTATTAATTGCTGTGTTCTCATAGGCTTAATTCTGCTCTTCTGCTGTATTAAACAAACCTGAAAGGCTACCAGATTTTCTATTACTCTTTTTTTTTTCTTTTTTAGTTATAAGCACATTTTAGCAGTTATAGGAATTTTCATCCCAAAAAGTGGTATTAAATGCAACAGGTACCAGTTGGAGTCTATCCTCCTGGTCTCTGTGCAAAAGGAAATTTCAATTGTATTAAATCAAGATGAAAGTGAAAGGATAAGGCAGCTCTGAAAATGTTTTCAATCAGGAAGTTTCTGCCATAAGGGCAGCAGAATTCCACAACAATGGTAGGGTAAAGAGATAAATTATTGTAATTTTCTGTTCAGCAACAGTTGGCTTACATTTCTCCTACTGTTTCTCTTTTTGTGGTTACAAGTATCACTGGGTTTTGGTATACCCCTTTCTTCCCCCATAAATGTGTAAGTTTTGATTTCTATTCTTTTCTGTGCTTTAGGTCTATCATTTCATCATCCTTTTTTTCCCTTTTTTAGGATTTATTTTTTTAAAATTTAGTACTGCCATAAGTAAGGATCTTTCCTCCCACAGATATGCTGAATGCAGTGAAACAATAACAATAATTTCTAAATGGCCTGTCTGGAATCTTTATGAATACTTAGCACTGATATACTTGGATTTATATGTTCAAAATGCTAAAAAAGATAACCAGAAAACAATTCAGTTCCTGAGAAAGCCGTAAGCAGTGTTATCTGGATTTTAGAGCTTGGAAAGCAACAAGGGAGAGTACTTGCTTAGTGCACTGCCATAAGTTATTCTGTGGGCTGCCCTCTCTGCTGCAACATCTCTGAGGCACCAGAGGAGCAGGCTCTAATGTCAAGGTAAAATACAGGTGAGTACAAGTAATTTAAAAAAATTTTTTTTTCCTCTTCTTTACTAGGGGAACTATAATGAAGCTCTAGAATATTTCAGTCGGGCTTCTGAGGCAGCAAAAGCTTTAAACAATTTTTCCTTGGTGGCTGAAATGGAGAGTTACTGTGGCATTGCAAAGGCTCATCAGCTGATGGTGGCATTTAACAGCCACGTAGCAGCAGCAGATCCCCTCAGCATCCAGTACCTGCTGGCATGGAAGCAAAACAGAAGTGACATGTGCACTGACCCTCTTGCAGTCGGTAAGCCATTGGTTATGAAACACATTAGTGCTGTATTGTCCTCAACAGTTAAGTCATTTTTCTTGTAGAGTTTTATTAAATTATTTCCTGGGTTTAATCCTTGTACCCAATGCAGGTTAGATTTACTCCTTTGTGTGCTTGTTTTAAAGGTGGAATTAAAGAAGTTAAAATACAATGTAGCAGGGAGAAACGATTAGTAGTAGTTGCTCTGAATGGTAACTCATATTTTTTCGGTGCTGTTTGCCAAAACATCACAGATACATGTTTTAGTCAAAATATAATGGTTTTACTCTTTAAAGAAAATTATAATAATCTTCATTTGCAGTACATTTTACAAGTGCATCTAAAAATAAGCTCCCTGTTACCAAAAGTGAGAATTTCTGCTTGACATAGTTCTGTATCCAGAAGAACATGATGCGTTATATTTGGTATCCTTATACTTGACATTAGAGAGAAAATAAAAACAAGTCTGGTTTCTTTGTTATGTTTCCTTGTCTCAGATAGAGTAGAGGAGCACTTCGTGTAGAGTAGACCTCTTTCTTTGTGGGTTACATTTTCCTTGCTCTTTTTCCCTTGCACAATGTATGAATACAAGACAAACTGAATTATGCATTATCTCCAAGTACCAATAGTATTAAACTGTATTGTACTGAGGAAGGAAAAGGTATAAGTGTACTCCACCTTAAAACTTCCTTCTCTTCATTCCTCTGAAGAGTGTGAATCTGGAGTACAGTGGAAATAAATGACAGCTAGGGCAGTCACACTATGGAGTTTCAGATTTGCTGTGCTATTCCCTCAGTTTTCCTACTCCTAAAGACAAAGAACTGCTTGGCTGCTGCTTTCTTGTGTATCTCACCCTTTGATAGAACTGCAAAATGAAGTATAACTTCAGTTGTGAATTTTGTATATGAAGTAAGTGGTATTGAAGATATTAGCTGTTTAACAGGAGCCAGCATACCAGAGGCAACACTGGGAGCTACTGAGAATTGTGGAACAAGAACATTCATTGGCATGCTGAAGAGATAAATTAGATAGCACTCTTTTTTAAGTTCTAGTGATGGTAACACTTTTTCGGTGGCTATAGATATATGTATATATATATTTGTGATTTTTGTTTCAATAATTGAATGTCTAGCACACTGACAGATTTTGTTGACTGTCAGTTATTTGGATGCAAGTCTCCTGTCTAGACCTGTAGTGCAAATGCCAAGAATTCCAAAAGAGATGGTCAAAGAAGAATCCCTTGTCAAGCAATTTTATATACATTTCAAATGGGGATCACTAACTGTAGCTGATACAAATAGGAGGAAAACAAAAGTCAACAATGGCAACAGCAAAATTAAAAACCAGGAACCTTGAAGACATTGGATGAACTTTTTATCTGCAATATATAATTTAGTTCTCACACCTAAAGAGGTTTTCTGTTCAACTTTTATACATCGCTTTTTCCAGTCAGTTGTGAAACTCATTTATATCCTGAAATGATATGTGCCCCTTTAAGCTTGAGATTCCTGCTCCTCATTAGCAGTACTTCAGGGATAAACAGAGTATGATTAGAAAAGCCCTTTATGTCCTGGCAAGCATGGTACCAAAAACAAGTTTTGCCTGCTGAGATTCTGTTCCTTCTGTATTTCTGCCTAGTTTACCCTCTATTACTTTCAGTATTGCAGTTTTCATTTCAGTTCCAGTTCACTCCAGGAACCCTGTGGCTACTGCATATTTAGCAGCTCTTCCAGTTCAATATCATTCTTCTCATTAGTGCTCCAAGCTTACTCTCATGATACCCAGATTACATCCAGGAAAACATAGTGTCACACTGTCAGCACAATCTGTAACATTCTTCATGTTTCGTGTGCCAAATCTCTCGTTAGTACTGGCATTACATTTTTAATATCTTTGTCTGGCAGAACATGACCTGGCACCAGTTCAAGATTAGGATTTGCTGGCTTTGAGTTTCAGGTACAGCCTTTATTCTACCTTCCAGGAGAATGTCTGTGCATCCTATGATGAACTCATCACTTAGGAAATTCCTGCTGTGATAATAGAGCAGTATTTCTAGCTCTTTCAAACAGCTCAGTGTTGATAATCTACTAGATTTTTCTCTGTCTTTTTGAGGATAGAAAAGATAAAGATGAGATACAATAGTAGTTTTAATCCACAGGGGAATTTAATGAAAGGGAGATGAAAGGTAGTAAGTTTTTAATTCTAACTGTTCTGACTGAAAAACTTTTCTGTGACAAAAAAGTAAGAGTAGTTTTTGCATTCTTAGACAAAAGAAATATTTAAGCTAGTGAGGGAACAATTGCATTGAAATTCAAGTACTGGCATATACCTCATGTCTTTCAACCAAGGCTTATTTTCTAAATCAATCATTTCAATAACCAGGCAGGAAGAACCATTAATTACTCAATTTACCTCAACATTTATTAATAAAATAGATGTTTTGACCAGAGTTGTCATGGACAAAAGGGGTGGGATTGTCAGAAAACAATGCTTAAAAATGCAAAGGAGAATGTGTTTCTATCTGCTGCCTTTGGCTTGGTCACCTGACTTCACTTACAAGAGAGTTATTTATGCCATTGTGAGATGCCACTGCAACAAATATGGTTTTATTGTTCTTTTTATATTTAGTAAAATGTATAAAAAACATTATCAGTAGAATCAGTGGGCAAAAAATGATTGTGACTCCACATTAAATCCTGAAAAGGAACCGACAGCCTGACTAACATTGTCTGATGAGAAAACATTTCACAGGTCTTTCAATAAATAATCACCTGACTTGCTGCCTTCTAGAGGAAAGAAGAATAATTAAAGGTGCTGAAGGCAGGAAAATTTTGAATCAGATTTTGCATGTTGATTACATGCAATGCTGACCAGAAATTGTTTTCTGTGAGTTTGGCAACTCTCAGTCCAGGTTTTTGCGTCTGGCAGGACTGTGCCTCAGCAAGAGCCCTTGAATGCATGAAATCATCTAAACATTTTAAAGAGTAGACTTAAAATGCATTGTTTTCCTCATCCTACAGAGTCTTCAGTTGTTTTCTTGAGAAACAGTATGTGCTTTTGACCACCACTTAGATTTACATTTCTTGGCTTTGGAGAACTCGGCAAAATTGACAAACTTTACTGTAGGTTTGCTGTTTGTTTTGTTAGAGGTTTTGGGGGTTTTTTAATGGCTTTAAATACTGCGTATTGTCTTACCCATGTCATCAACTGTTAAGCCTTGTGATCAGTGGAATTACCTTGTGCCATCAACTTCAGCATGATCAGGACTATTTCTAGCATTGCACACCTGAGCAGCCTTCAATATGATTCAAAATGCATGCACCAGCTAAACCTATAGCTTGGAAAATACAATACAATGAGCTCTTGTTCTTAGTCCCAAATATGTGTCCCTCAGTATTCTTTCTCCGACTTCCTCTCATGGATGTAAGGAAAATACATTCCATATTGTGACTTTGTCCTTTTCATTGTGTAGAAAATTACATTTTCAGCCTACTGATTCAGATTTTTGAAAGCTCTTTAAGATGTTTTATAGCAATTTTTCTGTAAAATATGTGGCTAGCACAAAATTCCTAATGTTTAGAAAAACAGTGATCTTACCAGGTGAGTTTTAGATTGAACTTGTGCATAGTTTTGTAATTCATTAATAAAAGGATTATCCCTAAAGAACAGGAAAGTCAAAAGTGAGATATGGGATCAAAGATTATGCTAAACAAATTCAGTTAACATTTCTCTACTGTAGCTTACCACAGCCCTGTAATTTATTGGCCATTTTGGTAATAGTGTTCAACAGCAGAACAGGCTGTTTTGTAATGTGATAAACTGCTTTTTTTTACTGCCTCTTCTATCTGAAGTACACTAATTCCAGGAAAACTTCTAATGTTACTGCCTTCCTCTCAGCAGTCTGTGCACTGTGTGCTAGTCTGGAGATAGGGAGAAATTAAAAGGATTTTAGAGACAGATTTGGGGTTTTCTCAGAAAATGCAAGTGAACATGAAGGGAATTATACACTCATTCACTCCAGTAAATAAGAACTCTGACTTTAAATTACGTAAAGGAGGTGTGTGACCAAGAACAGACTCCAAGGCTGTCCCTGCACCTGAGGCACAAAGGCTCACTCCTTAATAAGCCTGTTTTGAAAGTTGTTCAAACACTTCAGTCCCCTACTACAATTCACAGAATGGCTTCTGCACGTTTTTATGGGGTTTCTCAAATAGAAGTATTTGCTCACTTGCTAAACTTTATCTTGTCTAACCTTTAGCTTTCAAAAATATCAGTAATTTTTGACATTAATGCTAGCTATCTTAACTAAGTGTTAAAATAGAGCATGGAATGATGTGTTAGAAGTTTCTTCATAGTCTTTGCTGATAGCTGGCAGTTCTTTTATGACTAAGTAATGTCATAGGTTCAAAAAAATTGCTGTCATCCTGACTGTGATTGTGAGTGTTCTTGTCATCAATAGTTACATAAAAACATTTCACCCAGAGGAGAATTTGGATCTCATCTAGGTTTTTGCCATCTGATACTTTGTATGGAACCATCTGAATCTTGCCATGCATTTCCTTTAGACACATCCTGTGCTAAATGTTGTTGGCATCCAGCTGTGTTTTCTCAGAGAAGCACCCTAGATCAGCAGAAAATGGTTCCCTACATAAGGTGAATTGTTCTTTCTTGTGGAAAAAAAAGTTGGAAGTGATGTTCATACTGCAGTATATTGTCAGACCCTTTAGTGTAGCTTTATGCACTGAACTAGCATAGTTTTGTGCACGACACTGTCAGTAATTCTACATAAGTGGAGTTCCTTACCAGTTTAAAAAGTGAAAATTCTCAGGGCAGAAGGTCAGTCCTGCTCTGATTTTATAGAATGGTGCAAAAGAAATTGAAGCTCTTGCCCAACCACGTTCGGCCACTTCTGGAGAAATCATTGATTTGAGGCACCTAGAAGTTTTAGGTTTGACTGCATCATTGATGAAGAGAAGAATCACAAAACAAAACAGCTGGCAGGAATTGTGCTCTGGCAGTGCCCTGGTGGTTGCAGGGCCAAAGTAGGAACAGCCAGTTGGAAAACTTTTGAAGTGGCCCTAGGGCCTCTCCACATGTACCAATCATGGGCCCCTTTACTGCATACACAAGCAGTGGTATCTCTGGTGTTTTTATGCTCAAAAGAGAGAATGGATACTCATAAAGAACTAGAGATCAGACTCTGGTGGGTTTGTTTAATATTGAAATGGTTGTTGTCACTTAGACTTTGTGAAGCATCTTTTACTGGTGCTGTCTGCAGACATGCCAACCAGTATAGACCTCAGGCCAACATGAAAACAGCTCTCTGCTGCAAAGCCTTCCTTACCCAAAGCTCCCCAACAATCTTTGGACACAGCAAATCAAAGCCGAGACAAAGAAACTGTGTTCAGTGCATATTTTCTGTAACAGAACCCTTAGGTTATCTCAGGAGTCACAGGCAGTGTATCAAACACCTTCCTTTTCCTGGGTCTCCCAAGCCAGCTTTCTTTCCTGCATCTTTGAGAGGTTTTTTTTTCTGAGATGCTTTCACCTGCCTTGATACATCCTTTTATGTTTCTCTTATGTTTAAGTAACAAATTGCTGTTTTTACTAAGACTCTGTGGTCTGAAGATAGTCAAGATTTAAATGATTTACATTTAGAATGAGCAAATCAGTTTTGAAAAGTGTCATACTTCCACAATTTCATGTATTTATGAAATTGTATTACTTTTACCCCAAAATCCCCCTCTCTTTTTATTCTTTTCTGTAATCACCTGAGATGTTTTGTGATTTTTTTGAACTGTTTCTGAAACATTTATTATCTCTCTGTTTCTCTTCATTCCCTGTCTGTTCTCTTGTGTTTTCTCAACTGTTCTTCACTTTTATATTGCAAATTATTCTTTCTCCTTTTTTGGCCCTACATCTTCATTCCAAATCCTAGTTTTCTGTGTGTTTATGCCAATGTATAAGGAGTGTAACTCAGTTGCCTCTATACCCAGTAGCTGGCATCTCAACTTCCACCTTCTTAGGTACATCTTTTGTGCTTGTAGTAGAATCAATAGGAGGCTTTTGAGAGTTTTTTCAGTTTTTTTCTTACTGTTTTCACACTGTTCTTCATGCTCTGTGTTTTTATTACATTGTGATCAAAGAATGAAGTGGAAAAATCACACTTCCTATTGAGTATCTTGACAAGTTGGTTAATAGAAAATTGTGAAGTATCAAAATGGCCTTTAAATAGATCTTAATCACATGTGGGAATGGATTGACTAAGTTTAAGTATACAACCGGGTGATTAATTATCTTGAAGATCCAAATGCATGCTTAAGTAGATGACCATGCCTCCGGGCTCATCCAGGTGTTGCTATTCACTCAGTTAAGCATTCAATATTATCTCTAACACAGAATATTCCCGTGTAAGGCCTCATGCAAGTCTTGCCACAGAGCCAAGTAATTATACAGTATTTTTCTTAGTGTGTCATACAAGTACATAATTTTGAACATGTAGGAGCTACTACCCTACAATATTGGCATTAATAAGTATGAGGTAGAGTAATTGATATGGAGAGGATGATTTGAAATTGTTCTTAATCAAAGTTTTTTTCATATTTTTTCCACGGTGGTTTAATATAGTTTCTTTTCCTTAAAATTCCTTAAAATTTCCTTTAAATTTCCTTTTAAATTTCTGGGATGTAGCTGCTATGGCTATTAGTCACACAATGTAGCTGGTGTCAGCTCCTGTGGGGAATTAATCTTCTGCAGCAGGTTTTGAAATAGAAACTGCAAGTGCCCAACACCCCTCAGAAGTAAACCTTGCGTTTATTCATATGCTAATGACGTCTGTGAAAGCCTATACTCAACCCCTGTCTTTTTGGGAGGGTGTGTTTCCTACTGTCTGTTATTTATAGATCACATGAACAGAGACATCGAGCTGTCTGACTGCGTCTGTGCATCCCAACTGGGCATGTCTTAGCACTGTGCATTTAACTCATTGCTGATAGGAAACTGAAGCTGAAAAATGCAGCATGTGTGTGCTCTGTAGTAATCTTGCTCGGCTCATGCTGTGCACCCAAGGAATTTGAGGAATACGAGCTTCAGACCGTACCCGAGGTGTCAAGGAGCACCAGGAGGGGAGAGAGGTGTGTGCTGCACAGAATCCGCTGACTCCTTATCCTGGGGCAGCACTTGCAGCCTCTGTTTACCTCACACCTCAGGCTCCTGCCGAGCCCAGTCCTCTGACTCCGCAATCTTTCAATCTGCCGAACAGTGTCTTGAAATGTGTAATTCTCTGAGAGTGAACTTGTCCCCTCTGGTACCTTTAGCTCAGTTCTGAGAATAATATTAAATCGAATTATATTTTATTTTGTTGATATTCGTACAAGTATGCACACTTACGCTGCAGCAAGAAGAGATTTGAGATGCAATACTGGAGATTTCAAGCATTAAGAAATCAACTGATATATTGAAGGATAACTGGATTTCTGTTCTTGTCCTCTCTTATAGATCTTGAAAAGGCTCATTGTTCATACAGGGGAAAGTAATACTTCAGTTGCTGTATTAAAATTGTTAGTAATGACTGCAACAAGTTAGCCGTGGTTACCAAAAACAGATAGCTCAGACTAAGGACATGGAATTCGATTTAGATAAATTTAATTTTGTTTTAATTAAAAATAAAATATTTCTTTCTCTCACATACTGTCATAAGATTTTAATGATTGTACTGCACCTCCATTAGCCATTTGGAAAGTGAGTGTGAACGTGGAGTACATGAACATATATGTATGTACCTACAGAGGTAAAGGTAAAGAGAGGAGAATATTGCATATCTGTTAAAAATTGTGGACCAAATGCTGCTTTGTGTTATGCCCATAAAATCTTACTGATTTGAGGGGGATGGCACAAGTGTAACTAAGTAAAATTTGTCCCTTTGAGCTGCATTATCAGTAACTTCAAGGCAAGCAGAGGTTCAAATAATTGAAGGAGTTGCTAGGTAGGATATTCGTGCTGGAGAACATAACCTAGATAAGAGGGAAGTTCCGACTGAAGGTGCTCTAATGACTAGATTTTAGTATATTTCGTGTTTCTAAGGAGTGTTTTTGCTGGGAAACACTGAAAAATATATTACTAACCATACTTGTAGTATATTTAAGGAATGATCATGCAACTAAAATGTGGAAGATGCAGGAGAAGTCCTAATACGTCCATAGGAAAATATGGGGTTAAAGTGGACTATATTTTAAGCAGTGTTCAGTTGACTTGCTGTGTGGGGAGAGACTGAGCAGTCCTGGCTAATGACTTGTAGGTACTGAATCCTCAGGTCTCTCAGGTGGTTTCACTCGACCAGTTTCAGCAGAATGATGAAAAGGTTGAGATAAAATAAACTGACAGTTGCTACTCATCGCAGGCAGCAAGCTGTACCCTGGCAGATGAGACCCTGGGAGCCCTCTTTTTTAAACAAAGGCTTTCACTGCAGTGAGCAATGAACTCCACACAAAAAAGGAAAAGGAGAGAGAGATTGGCAGCTGGTGACCGACAGGAGGAGGGAAGGGAGGGAAACTGAGAAACACAGCAATTGTTGGCTAATTAGAAGCCATTCCCACCTACTTAATACCAACCCATTAAGCAGAAAACACTTTTCATCTTACTCTCGCTGCTACACATGACATTATACTCCAATCAATACCCTCCCACTGGCTGCCCCACTGCCCACAAATGAATACATTGCAGTTCAAGAATGCAGTAATTGAGTTGGGGCAGTGAAACTGCAGCTCACAGTCAAGATCTTTCTCTGAAGATACGAATGTAATGTTTGTTGCTTGGATAAAGAAATCAAATCCCTGTATTGACAGCTGTCAACAATTGGCAAATGGATGAAGTCAGCAATGAATCCATTTTAACCTTGTACTGAAGTGACAATAGGTGTCTATTTTCAGACTGGGGGTTTTTTTGCTCATTTGAATAAGGGATCTTAAAGGGTTTGCACCCGGGTATATGAATTTTTAAGGGCATTTTGAACTCTGATCTTCAGTTATACCTATGAAATATATATATATATACATCATTATGTGTATGCAACAATACATCACATTGTATTTACAACTGCTTGATTTTAATTTTTTTTTCTTAGTTTTGTAGGCTACATTTGCTCAGGCTATTTTTAAATTTCATTTACATCCTCCCATGATTTTTAGGTGTCACCTTAAAATGTACAATTTGGTCCATAATAGTACATTGTGCAATAGATCCAGGATCTTACATTTCGATCATTAGAATCTTATATTTAAGTTCTACATTTAGATTCTTGCAACATTTATTTTTCCAATTAAGTCCCTTGTTCCCTGAGCCATCTGGAGTTAGTGATACTGTGCACAAGTTGCAGCACAAGGTAATACTGTGCAAACTGCAGTGTAATTCTTTCTTCATATCAGTTTTGTAACCACAGAATCCAAACACAGCAGGACACTGTTACTGTCCTTCTTGGTTAGACTGAAGAAGACATCAGTGTAAGTCTTTTGGAAGTGCTGGAAGATGATTGCAATGTAAGGCACGACATCTGTCCATCCCTTTCAATTCCAGAGACAATTGAGTATCAAGTCGGGGACTAAGATTCCTTGCAGTGCAAGTTTGAGAACATTTTTTGGATGCAGATAAATTGCATACTGTGACATCTGATATTTGCAGAAAGAGACAACCGTCACGTGTGCTATTCACTGTCGTAATAATATTGTGGCATTTTCAGCATGGCGTTTCTTCAGATGCTGTTTGTTCAAGTGCTCCTTATCTGCATAATTGTATAATGTGCTTTTAGCTTGCTAGGCTGAGCCTTGAACCCCTGAGTTAGATTTTATGTGTGTGGAATAACTTAAGCTTCTACTTGGGGCTCTCACCATTTAACAATTTGTCTATAACTAAGAACAGTGAAAGCTGAGTGTCAACACAACAGCAAATGCCTTGCATCTTTTGAAATTCTAACCCAAATAACAGCAAACTGCTACTTTGTTGCCTCTTTCCAGTTGTACAGTAACATTTTAAGCTAATTAGTTATCATTAATTTTAACTCATCTAATTGGCTTTCTAGTATTGTAAAGCACCTCTCAGTCACCTTCTTCGGGTATACTCCCTGGGTTTCTTTTGATACATGTTAATGACACTATTAGAAAAAGATTTGTCCTCAATACAGGCTGCAAAGAGGAAATAATTGTCTTCTGATGGAGAGACTTGGGATCTTCACCGCTTGTGAAGACGCAGCACATCAGACATAGGAGCTGAATATGATAAGACATGGAGACAGAGGTTTTATTTACTTAGAGATACTTGGACAGGACAATCAAAGTTACATTTAGTTTCCATATAAGTATAATCTCCTTTTTAAAATAATCTAGTTCTAACATTTGTATCTGTAAACTCTGGGACTTTGATTCATTTCAACACAGAAGTCTCCAAGTTCAGTCTTACTTTGACTAGGTGCCAGTTAGAAGGATCAGAGGCAGGCTAGGGAAAAAATGGAGTTGGCAGTCTTTGTGTTTCTCAGTGCCAAAGCCTGTGGGGTTAATTTGAAGGTGCCCAAATCACCTTGGCAGCATCATCTCTAGTCTTTTCCAGAACTGTGGAATTTAATGAGCCAGGACAATAAGCATAGGATCATAGAAAAATAGCAATAGAAAGGACTTTAGGAAGTCATCTTCTCCAGCCCCTATATAGGAGCAGATGTATTTACGTAATTTCTAAGAGAAATTTGTCTTGTCTGTTCTTAGAAAAATCTGGCAATTGATTTTCCACAGCATCCATGAACAGTTTGCTCTAAAGGGTAAAATTATGCAGAAAAAGGAAAAAAACTGGAAAGTTTTTCCTTTGTCCAAAGTTGCCTGTAATGGAAACTCTGCATCTATTCTATCCAATGAAGATTTCAAATTCCTTTCTACCATTTTTGCAGTAAACTTGGAGAAAGGAATTATCTGGTACATACAGGTGTTTAGAAGAAAATTTTATAGTGATTTCTGAAGAGGATGGTTATAAGGATTACTTAGCCTAAGTATTAATTATATATGGTGGAATGTAGTTCTTCCTTATGAGCACAACTGATGGAAGGAGGTAGGAAGCAGATGCAAGGGTCATGTTTTCTTTTAGTTTATTTTCCAGTTATACTGCTCAGTAGGACTAGTCCATATCACTCACCTGAGCATAGTAGGTTGGTATCCACTCCAAAAGGGCAGGAAGAACAAGGGCTTCACCAGCAAGAAATAGACCAATGCAGAGGGAAGGATTGCTACATATTCTTAAATGGCCTCTCTAAGTGCTGTGAAGCTTTGTTATTCAAAGTCTCTTACATAATTCAGGACTCTTCTTACATAAGTTTCTGAAGCAGGAAAGCAGCTAGATTTCTGAATTCATCTTCCTGAGTTAATCCACTCATACTTCATCTCTTACTAGAGATACAACTGAACTTTAGATTCTTATTTATTCTTATTCTTTTTTATTTATTATCTTCTTATTTATTCTTATAATTCTTATCCTAATTGAGGATGTTTTTTCTAGAAAGCCAGATAAGAGGTCTGAGCATCCTCTTTATCCATTCTAGACTGGATGTTTTAATACTTGAAAAACCAGACTGATTTTTCTCCAGCTTTGGGATTCA
>VZRZ01005482.1:2350947-2395869 GCA_013398175.1 Climacteris rufus
CTTAAAAAAAAAAAAAAAAAAAAAGTACCGTGTTACCCTGACTTTTGCAGTTCTGGATGTTATCATTCTTTTGTAGCTAGTTTCTCACATTCTTCCATGTAAACATAGCCATGTTATTGTAACGGTATCTTATCGTTTACATTCCTTTCTCCTGGGCACAGAAGTTTAATGGACATTTCCTTTGACCACTGTGATTGAGGGAGGACAAGCCCATTCCTCCAATGAACAGTGATTTCTAAAATGCATATATAATAAACGAGGCAGGTCTCGCTCGGCCCCCTTTCCTCCTTGCTACTGACAGGTGTTCCTTGTCTCCTTCTTCCTTAGTGTCGTTACTGCGACAGTACCGTACTATGGTGTGCCTTCACAACTCTGGCTTCTCATAAAGCTGTGCTGAGTCCTGTTTTGTCAGTCTTCTGCAATGAGAAATCAAAATATTTACAAACCAGATGGCTGATCTTTTGAGCCCTTCTCAAATGCTTTTATTCCCTTTTCATTACTTTTTTTTTTCTGTTCCATTGCACCTTAATTAAGCTTTTTTTTTCTAATCTTGGAGTCTCTTCTGCCATAGTTCCCTTGCTCCAGTTCCTCAAATCAAGTTCCTGTCTAAATGTCTCTCCTTTTTCTATCTTAAGGTCTAACAATAGCTGCCTTCATTAGTAAAAGTTTCCTACAGAGATGCTTCTACCTCGCTTAGAAGCTGGCAAGGCTCTTGTTTGCTTAGGACTCATTCATGGAAAAGAAAATCTGAGACTGTGTTTGTCTTCTGCAGAAGTTATCACTAAGGGAAGAGAGTGCAAAAAGCATCAATCTTCAACTAGATCAAATGATCAATAAAACCCACTCAAATTGCATCCAGCAAACACTCATCTCAAGGAGACACTGCTTCAGAAAAATTACTTCATCATAGTTGAACAGAAAGTGTATCCTGTGGAAATAGTTATGGCCAAGTAGAAGCTGATCTTCCATACCTTCTTTCACTCCGTGTGAAATAGAGGTGTGTTTGATTTTCTTCTACCAATTTTAGTTGTCTCACTGTGCTGTGAATTCTCCACATTGATTAATGGAGCTTCTCTGGAGAAAAAGGATGTTTCTCTCCCCTACTTACATGTGCACTGTGCAGTGCAGAGGCACACACTGGTTTGGTTTTTATATTGTGTTTGGGGACATGTGCTCTTAATGGAAAGAAAGAAGAAAATTGTCAGACTTAAAATGAAATATGTTCTCCATTATTGATTTCCATAAACTTGAGCTTCTTGTTCAAGTTTTCATAACCATTGAGTCTCCAGTGCCTCTCTATCTGTAAACATTTTCAAGTATTTGTCTCTAAGGATGCATATGTGGGACCTGCTCATGTCTGACATAAACAGCCACAGTTAAGGGGAAAACTTTGTTTTCCCCTGACCTTGTAATTTCTCTGCACACAGAACTTTGTGGTCTAGATATTAAGGAGGCTGTTGCATTTAATTTTACTTAGACTAGTCTGAGGTTTCCTATGTGCCTGAGAATCTCAGTTTCCATGGATAAAGCAGGGCTTAAGAGCTTCTGAAGTAATCATTACTTAGAAGACTGAAGGATTGTGCTCTTACAGCACCTCTTACCTTGTTTTCCTGGAAACAAATGAAAAAAGTTTTCCTCCATCAGTGTTGTTTTAATTAATATGTTTGGTTGCTGGAGGGGTTAGCTGAAGCTTTATTTTTTATTTAATATCTTAAATTTACAGTTTTGATTTAATGAGGTATTATTCACAGACAGACTCCCCAATACGTTCAATTCTTTTTTTTTTTTTTTAATTAATCCTAGCTCTTCATAGATCTTCCCTTATGCCAAAGTTAGTTCCATTGGCTGATTTTGGTGGAGTGCTCTACCCTGTACCTCCTGACTGCAGCAAATACATATATACACTCTGCATGGTGTAGCTCCCACGTGTGCTTCTCTGTATTGGCACAGTGTGAGACAGAAGTGAGCAACACTCCCCTGGTGCAAAGTCACTCTGTATCCTCGTTTTCCTGTCACACGAGCAGCACTGTAAGCAGAAATACCTGAAACTACAAAGCTTCTTAAATCAGTTTTAACTGAAACTGCAGCCACTAATGGTAATTTTTTATGTATTGCATGTCACTACAAGGAAACTGAGAATGTTGCTGAACCTTCAACAGCAGTCTTTCTGTAAATGTGGGATTCTTTTCAATTTAACCTTAAGGTAATTCAGAATTTCACAGCTTTATTGTGCTCACTAGGGGGATAATTGCTGTTATCATTTAACTGCTTTTACACACAGATTCCTGACACAAACTCAGTTTTGTTTACATCAGTGCAGTTATATACATGAGTAATCGCAAACTGTTACCTGGAAATTTGGTCTGTCTTGATTACCAGAGAAAACTATGGAACAGTTTAACATGTACTTATGACCAATGCATGGTATCTTTTTGAAAAATCACAATTTTTATTAATCATTATGAAAAATACAATCTTTAATAGAAATTTGTTTCTTAATGAAGAGAGTTCTGTGTTGGAGAGCAAAGTGTAAGAGATTTAACATGACAGTATTGATCTGAGGGGAATTTTGGTGCATTTAGGTCAACTCTTGAAGTAATTTATATAGCAAAAATAGCTTAATACTGTTCTTACTGCTAATTAAATGAAATAGGTATTCTTTCACACAGGTACTTTATTTAGCAGGATGTGAAATATGAAAAAGGAAGGAATAATTTCATTGTAAGGTGAGGAACAAGGTCCAAAAGCATGAGCCTTTACTGGTAGCTTTGTCTTTCTTAAAGGACACTTACAGAACAGTTAATTGCCATTCAGCAGTGGCTCTCCATCATTTAATTGGAAATATTCTATACTGAGAAATTGTCTTTCAGTGAGAACCACAGATTACTGCATTCATCTCTGGGTCCTCAGCACAGGGAAAATATGGGCAAGTCCAGAGTGGGAGTCACAAACATGATCAGAGGGCTGGAGCACTTTTCATGAGGAAAGGCTAAGAGAGAAGGGATGGTTCAGCCTGGAAAAGAGAGGGTTCTGGGGAGATCTCATTGCAGTCTTTCAGCACTTGAAGGGAACCTATAAGAAAGATGGGGACAAACTGTTTAGAAGGACCTGTTGTGATAGGATGACTGGCAATGATTTTAAATGGAAATAGGGTAGATTTAGACTAGATATAATGATAAGAAGGTTTTTACAATGGAAATGGTGAAACTTTGGAACAGGTTGCCCAGAGAGGTGGTGGATGCCCCATCCCTGGAAACATCCAAAGTCAGGTTGGATGGCTCTCTGAGCAACTTGATCTGTTTGAAGATATCCCTGCTCGTTGCAGGGGGGTTGGATTAGATGACCTTTGAAAGTCCCTTCCAACCCAAGCCATTGTGTGACTCTATGATTATTGAATTTAGTACATGCACCCTTTTCCATGAAACTGAGGTAGTGTGCCTTTGGACTGCACTTTCCTTCCTCTACCTTTCTTTGAAATTGTGATGAGCTTCGTGAAGGAGTCCAGCATCAGCAAGGCATGACCCTTACTGTGGGCAGGGGTAAAAAAAATTCTTCATTCTTCATTTATTTTTCACACCCCTACAGTGCTGGACAGCAATGCTATGCTGGGTGCACTTGCAAAAGAGCACTCCTTTCCTCCTAGCATCTTACATCGAGACACCAGTGCACAGCTGGTGTTTTTCATAGCCCCTCATGACTGACTGTGGTCATTTTGTTTGCAAGAAGTGACGTGGGGCCAGAGAGAGCCCCTGGGTGTGGGCAGGGGTGCGTGGGTGCCGAGCGTGGGCCCGGGGGTTGTGTTTAGCCTCTAGAGGGTGCGCTTTGATCCCTCTTGATCACACAACAATTTGCTGTGACAAAAGCGACGCGCGGGTGAATGGAGCCACTTAAGCATGAGCAGCAGCATCACACACCAGCACACACTGCCGAGATGAGGCTCCCAGCTTATGTAATAAACCATTCCAGCTTGCTGGTACTCGGCAGAGATGGAACCTGCCTCTTTTTTGTCACTGAATGGGATGTTAGGTATTCAATCAGCATTCAGATTTATGCTTTAGATGCTCATGAAAGAGGACGCTCTCCTTCGCGCGCCTGTCAGCAGCGATGCTTGCGTGCAGGCTTTTATATTTGGGGAGTCATTTTCTGAAAATATTAACACAGGCGTCGTGCCACATAAAGAGATCTGGGGAGATCTGAAGAGTTAAGAGATTTGCAATATAAGGTTTTATTTTACCCTTTGACTTCCTCATAAATCCTTTTTTTTTTTTTCCTTTAATGTGAAAGGTGTCTTCAGGAACATATCTTATAATTTCCCTGTGATGTATGTGTGCTTTAAAGTGTAGTCTGAATTTGCTCAGAGAAAATCGTATTCAGGATCTAGTAATATAGTTGCATTCAAGACAGAATAAAAGGCTTACATTGCTACATTTGATTCAAAACAATGGCTTAATTGGCTAGGAAAATGTAGTTATGAGATGATAAAGATATGAAGTCAAGGGCAAGATATGCCTGAAAACAAGCTTTTTCCTGCCTAAAATTAGGCAAAGTTAATAGGTTAAATTTTGTTTATTGAATAAGAGAACCCAAAGTTGATTGATATAGTAATTTCAGTGTTTGCTATGGCAAATATTTAGCTCATTATCAGTTTTAATAGCATTTTGCAGAACAAGCCTTTTCTTGACATGCAGAAAATACTATTAAATTTCCCTGCATAGATACATTGTTATGACATGCAATAACTACTTGAATATAAAGGGGATTAATAATTTAAAAGGTGTTAACAAATTAGGGCCATCATTAAAAATAGACTTTGAACCATTTTGTAGAAAAATCAGATTGAGGTAATGCTCTGCTCTTATGATAAAGAATTACAGCATTAATTCTGCAAAGTGAACTTATTGCTCCTATTCGTCTCCAAAACCCTGGAGCATTAAAAGACAGGAAGAATGAAATGATCACTGCGTTTTTTCAGGCACAACAGCTCTAATATTTCCATCACAGTTTCACAGCTCAGCTTGCATGGTTGTGCTAGAGGAAAAACCCATAAACGTCATGCTTCCCTTTGTTTTGTTTTTGCTGGTCTTATGAAATCGGGTCGAATTTTTTCAGACAGTTTATATTAATATCCTGAGAATTTTGCTTGTACAGCATCTGTGCAGAGCATAAAGCAAACATTTCTTCTGTATAGAAGCCATTCTTTTCTTGGTTTTTAAATGTAATCCCTGTGTTTCTTTTGCATTTTGTTTTTCCTTTCTTGCAACAATTGATGACCAGAGGCATTTCAAGGTTGAATTCTTGTTGCTTTGCAAATTATTTATTTGTTTTCTTTCCAACTTGAGATAAACAGAAATAAGATTGCTTTTGAGCCTTTTCTTCATTGTTTCAAATTGCATCCATGAAACATGTAGAAAAATTGATCCAATTTTTTCTTTTTTTTTTGTACCAGTGTATTAGGAAATACATTTTTTTATTCTTACTCATGTAAGTAATCCCTGCCCATATGAACAGTTTCACTGCAGTGAGAGCCAGGTGTGGATCCTTATTCTAGAAATAGCTCAGTCAAAAGACTTACTATTTACAAGGCTAACCTTTAATTATTGCTCATTTGCTTGTTGCGTGCTTGAAGATGCAAGTTGGAGAAGGAAAAAAATAATTTATGGGATTTGAGTAATAAATTTCACATTTGAATGGCAGAGATACCAGGAGTTCTTAGGCCCCCAAAGGAAGCAAAACATTTGTTGTCCCCCTCTGTCTTGCCATGGTAGTCATTTCCCTTCATAATATTTCCCTCTCATCCCCCTTCCTGAGTTTTCCCTCCCCTTCCCCTTGCACTTTCCGAGACCACAGAACCCAGATGGTGCCCTCACTGTTGCCAGACCCTGGGGGAACTGCTTCTGTTATACCCACCTCTCAATAGCTGTACTAAGAAACATGCCAAAAGTCCAGTGCTGAGACATGGTTAATTTTGATATTATTTTCTTTCCAGTGAATTTGTTTCTTAGCACCAGTTTTTATCCCTAAACTCCTTAACTCAATTGGCAGTGGTGCAGCATTGAGTTTAAATAAAACAATGAGTTTCTACTCGTCTGGTTGTGATTTTAGCAGAGTCAGATGGTGTTAAAGAACCAATCAATAAATGGTTAAAGCATTGTTTATATAGCACCTCTATTCCTGCTAATATTGAAAAATTCATAACACCATGACACTTTTCAGGCAGAAGTGTGTGTTTTGGTGCATTCAAAAAGTACATCTCCTTTTATATACCAATGTAACAGTGTTTGGATTTTTTTAATTACTCAGAATGAAGAAGTGGATGGAGAAAGTAGAACATGAAGCAGAGAAGATTCATGTTCTGATAAAGTGTAGAATAAGAGTAGCTGTGGTAGAGATACAGTTAACAAGGGCCATCAAGGATAACAAACTATTAGTACATTATTAGCCAGTGGAAGATCAAGGACAGTATTAGTCTGCTCTATGACAGAGGGGAGAAACTCTTAATAGATGACCTAGGGGAGGCCAGTGTGCTTTAATGCTTTTTTGGCTTTAATCTTCACTGAAAAGGTCAGCTGGGATCATGTGGCAAACAGAGTTTATATGTGCCACAAAAAAAAACAATAATAAAGGCAGCAGGATGCAAGGCTAGAACAGGAGAAAGTAGGCTAGAGAGTACTTAGAGGAGTTGGATCTTCAAACCAGATGGTTTGAAGAAACTTGATCCTACAACCTTTAAAACACTGGCTGGAACAATCCCGAGGTCATTAGCCATTTCTGAAAACTGATGGGGAGGTCAAGTCAGGTTCCAGAGTAGTGGAAAAAGACAAACCTGATGCCTGTTTTTAGAAAGGGAAAAAGGAGGAGCCACCCTGGAATTTCAGAATTATCAACTTAAGATCCTGTACTGGAAAAATACCAGAACATACAATCTGATGTTTAATAGATATCTAGAAGAAAGCGAGGAAATTTGCAACAGCCAGAGTGGATTCGCTAAAACTAATTGTGTCAAGCCAAAATAATTAACAAGCAACAGGGCTTCCAGGTAAAGAAATTAAAATAAGGAGAATATATCTGATACAGTCTGTCTGGAGCTTTTGATATAATGTTATATGGAACATTTATAAACAAGGAAGAAAGCCTGAACTACAGGAATCTACTATCAAGTGGGTGAATAATGATTATTCAAAAAACCTCAGACAATTAAAAACTATCGTTGGCAGTTGTTAGAAATGGAAAGCTGTTTAGCATGCTGTTCTACAGGGATCTGAGTCTGTACTATATTGTATTTTCATTCCTTATGTGGAGACTGTAATAGTGAGTGTGCTTTACATTGGAAGAGAACACAAACTAGGGAAGGAACATAAGTGTTCTGTCCATGGTGTTGCAATTCTAAGGGATCTTGGCAAATTGAGAAATACATGTGATGTTCTCAGCCTTAGTGTGTGTGTATGTGTGTGTATACATAATGAGGAATTATGAAGGGCATAATTACAAAAAGGGAGCAAGTACCAGTTCTGTAGAGAGTGAAAACAGATCAGGACTTCCAGCAAATCACAAGCTGAACCTGAATGAACAGTGTTAAGCTGTTGTGAGATCTGCAGACAGCTTACTGGGGTATTAAAAAATGATGACTTGTGAAGTAATCCTTCTGCTTTACTCAACACCAATAAGGTCTCAGCTTAGTATCATAGCAGTGCTGTGTATCATGCCTCATGCAGTATGCAGAACAGCTGGAGAAGGTGCAGAAAGGTTGAAAAGGAGCTAAAAATCATGACCAAAACAAAATAATAATTTAATGATAGATTTTGAGCTTCTGTGTCTACAGCAGAAACTCAGGGAAGACAAAATAGCAGGTCTGAGCTTTGTAGGATTTGAAGCGTGGGATAAAATAAATAATGATCTTTTCTTTGTCTGTTATAGGTTGAACTTAAAGTAGTGGACTAAAAAACCGCAATTAGTGGAAGGTTGTTTCTGGTTAGCCACTGGGAAAAACTTTAGAACAGTTTCAGGAATGCACTGTGTGATGGTAATTGTAGAAAATTTTTTCAATGGTTTATGAGTTGCTCTTATGGTGAGAATGATTTATATATGTATTTGCTCATTCATATCAGAATACAGGCAGCAGCATTCTCAGCATTCTGTAGTTCTGGAGATGAGCCTTTGAAAAGGCAGTGACATGCCTAGAAAAGAGAAAAAGGAATTATTTTCTGTGAATAAAAAACCTTGCATTTTATTTGGCAATAAATACTCATTTGCTAAGAAAGGATGGGTAATAAATTTCATTTTTCTGTGCCTCAGTTTGCCCACCTGTGAAGTCAGCTTTAAGATGTTGATATTTCTTATAAAACAGCTTTTCAAAATACTTCTTGGCTTAAGGATATTAAAAGATATTCCTTGCCTACCCCAGTTCACCCCCTCATGCTTTTCTTCCTGGAAACCCTCCAGTTCTTTCTTCTCTTCTTGTGCCCTTCTCCTCTGCAGAAACCATTTCAAGGCTACCAAAGTATCAAATTTTTCCATCCCATCGATTCTGATGGCAAGAATATTGATTTTTGTTGACTGTTGAAAAGTCTGGAATCAGCTTCCTATTCAGGTTTAATGTGAGGGAGGGTTGTGAAGGCTGAGAGTGAAATCCACGTATTGGGGCAAAGCTCCCAGCTGCAGTTTGGACTCTTCCCTCCTTCCACTGCGTGTTTGTTCTCCCTCTGGCTAGAATAACAAACCAGCCTTTTTCATGTCCACTTTCCAGCCCGGGACCATTTCATCTCTTCCCCATTATTGGAGTCCTAGAACCTCTGTTAATTAATATTCAAAGATGACCATATGGTGCAAGTGAAATGCCTTTTTCCCCACTAGCTGGTATCAACCAAGAGATCCATTTTCTCATTCAGGATTTTATGTGCACTCACAAGATTGTTTCTCTTGCTGCCAAGTCTTCTGATATAGCATAATTTTTGTTAAAATTTATTTTTCAATTTAAAAATGGTCCATGTTAATTCAATGTCAGACATAGGTAACTAAGAAGTAAGATGAATGTGTCAGAAATTCTATTGGGTCTGTAGTGTTTTCTTCCTGTACTCAGTATTAAGGGATCTATAACCCAAGAAATTGGAGCTTTTCAAGGTAAACTAAGCAAATAGAAAATTGGGGCATGGGAGTATATATCATAACATACTAAATGTTTGAGTATTCTTCCATGTCTTTTGGCCTTTAGAAGTTACAAATATTTATAGATTTGAAATTCAGACAGCTATTTGAAAAATAAATCGTATGCAATAAATACTTCATGGTTAAACCATATCTATGATTGCAGCAGTTTCCTACAAGCATTTAAACTATTTGCTTACATTTTAGAGGAAGAAGAGAAAGAGAAAAGGGCTACAGAATGATGGAAGTTTTTTCAGAGTCTGACTTAATAAATGTGACAATCAAATATGAGGATTTTTGGAAACAAAGATAAGCAACGCTAGCCTGAAGGCTGAACTTAATGTCAAAGAGGGTGTTCATGCAAAGCAAAACAGTGTGTCTAGTAAACCAGAGAAATATCCTCTTTGGAGGAAAAAATCTCTAAAGATTTTATGCCACTTTTAACAGACAACAACAAAAAAGCCCTAGCTGTACCTCAGGATACGATCAGTCTTTTTGAACTAAATTTGTTCAGTGCTTTTTTGTTCTTCAGTGCTGTCTGCAAGCATTCCCTGTCTCAGTCATAAGGCTCAGACTTTGGCAGTTTTATTTCTTTGTTATATTTTCATCGTGTGAGATAAAAAGTCACGGATGAGTGATATAATGGAAACAAATGTTACCTGTGTCTGAGCAGGAGAAAAAAGCCTTCAGTTGCACTGAATACATGTTCTTATTCTTTCATAAAATTGTTTGAAATTTTTTGAAAACAATAGGTGATTTTTTTTTCTTCTCTGCTCAGCCATACTGCCTCTCTACCAGAAGTGGAGTTCAGTAACCACCTTAGGAAAGACATTTCTCAGGATAGCTAAGGCTGAGACTATTGTAGGTATGATCTGTTCAGACTCTGTAGGAGGGGATGAAGGCTGCATCACTCTCGAGTAGCCCCTGGAGGTTAGCTCAGAGCAGCAGTACAGCTTTGGAGGGAGCTGTCAGCCCTCTGGGCTACAGGGATGTGCTCTTTTTAATAAGTACATTGCACAAGACAGTACCTAAGAGTTAAAGGGCATTTTTTCACTGGAAAGTCTTTTTTAAAATAATAAGTCCAAAGGTACACAGTTAATTTCTGAAAAATACAATGTGTTCAAAATACCAAGCAGTCCTAGATGTTTTACATGTGAATAGAGCCTAAATAAAATATATTCTACAGATGGCCAGTTTGGGTCATCCCTTGCCCAGAGACTTGAATATGAGCTCTATTTGTTTTTACCAGTTGTGAAGAAGGTGGCTAGCAATATGGAGATCATTTAATTTCATTAAATAGTGGCTTTTCAGGTAAAAAGCATTTAATTTGATTAGTCAGCATATTCATTTTTGTGGGGAAGGGATTAAGAGAATTCCTTATTTAAAAATGTGGAGTACTAATAGGTATGCATTTGCTAGATATCACAGTGCCATATATCTTCCAATAAATTGCTTTTCAGAATGTGGAATGCAGCAGATTTTGAGGGTATCGTATGTTATTTGTACTTTCATTTCTTTTTTTAGTATGTGGTTCATATATATCTTGGTTTTTTCAAGTTTAGTTACTTATGCCCTTCATTTAGTTACTGAAAGGTTAATCTTTTTTTATTGGACACGTAGTAAAACCATAAAAAAGTTACTCAAAAATTAAAATAGAGCATTATGTTATCAACGTATTAAGTAAAGCCTACATGTTCACAACCAGCAGTTGCATGAGCTAAATCAGACAGTACTCTAAATATGAAATGACATGACAAAGAGTCCCCTGGATTTTCTTTTACATATTTTTCATTATTATAAAATCTTGTAAATGTGATGTTCATAGACATGATTCACTGTCTTGCTCATTGAATTTGGGCAGTCATAATCAAAACATCTTGCAGAACCTTGATGAACTGGTCTGAAATGAAACCTCAAGATTGCCTAGTTTTTTGTTTTCAAAGAAATGCATGTCTGCCAGAAATGAAGGATGAGGTTCTGGTTGTCCTAAAGTTATTACAGGTGGGAGATTACACAGACATATATGGTAGTGATGAACAGAGATCAGAGAGACCGGAACATCAAGGGGAAGGAGAAATGGGAATTAAGAGATCAAAGATTGTAGAGAAACTGGAGGGAGAGTTGGCTTTGTCTTCACTGCCAAAAAAGGTGTGTTTTTTGTGTGAAAAAACTAACAGTAGCTGTAGTTATTTTGCTGTAGAAGACAACAAAAGCCTTGTAGCTTTTACTGTGAGCTGGCTGAACAAGTTCAGCTGCAGAAATGAACTGTAACACCTCTGTCCTTTGTCTCCTTTCTTACTTAACAGTAAGATAATTTTGAATGAATGAACAGTGAAAAAATTACTCTGTCTCTGCCTTATTTCATTGAACACTATTCAGAGAGGAAAGGCATGACAATAAGAAGCAGCCTAAATTGGACAAAAGTGTGATTTTCATAGTTAGCAACATCTGACACCACAGGAAGGACTCAGGCCACTGCAAAAGCACATGGTAATATCTGAAGAGGATAAGGCACAGAGGGTCGTGCACTGTGGGAGAGCAGTTCATTTCCCTCCTTGCCACTGATTTGCTTTGTAAATGTTAAAAACTCACCTTTGCTGTCTGATATGTCTTTTTTTCTTGTTTCTTAAACAATCACAGAAAAGCACAGCTATTCATTAATTCTTCTCTTAGTCTTTTATTATTCAAGAAAAGAGCTCACTGAAACCTAAGGTCATATCTCTTAAATAGTGGCTATATATAATTAGGCAGTGAAAACCATACCTAAATATTTAAAGCAGTTTGAGATGTTGATTACCCAGAACTCCCAATGGAAATATACATTTTCTTTATAAGAAGCCTAGGGAGAGAAGGAAATTAGTGTAATTTTGAAAGTTTTTGAAGAGTATGTTAGAAAATTGTCTGTCCAAAGTGATCCAGGTACAGTTGATTCTGATTCTGAACAGAAGTATTATTCCAGGACCATTTTTTAATTATCTTGTACTTCCTGTATTTCAGTCAAAGATGTGGAATTAAATGCTGAAATGTAGCACTCCAGTTTTAAAGATACTAAATTATAGCTTTTCGTATACCTTCTCATATAAAATTAATTTAGACTTTTAGGAAACTTGTCTACAGTTTGCTCCACTTCATCAGTAGTAGACAAGCCTTTGACAGGAAGCTTTGTATAAAGAAGAACCTGTGATAGCACAGTTATGCTGGGTCGTATCCTAACTTTTCTTTATCAAAGAAGCTTCTGTGGAAGGAATTTGCACAATATGGGTATTTTTATGATAGAAAATCGAGCAGAAGTAGAATTTATTATGGTTGAGTTACGTTGGAAACAGTTGTTTCAGTCTGGGAAAATATTTTAGTTCTGTTAAATTTTCATCTACAAATGTGTACTGAAAGCCAATATATCTACTGCCAGACAATGTAGTATATCATTCTAATTTTTAATACCTGAAAATTATTAAGAAAAAGTATGCTTATCTCTGAAGTTAAAAAACAATAGTAATACAGCTAAGCTGTAATAACTTTATTTTCTGTTCTTCAGGATAGACCTCCTAGTAGTACCCTCTTAAATTCACAGCAAAAGAATAAGTTTTTTAATAGAGTAAATTTTCCTCTAGGATTATGTGCTTATGTCTACTGCCTACCTTATCGAGGGACTTGATTCTTTGTTTAGTATAAGTAGCATTGGGATCACAATAAAAGAGAAGGCTGGTCTCCTTTGCTGTCTGCAGACTAGATTGCCTTAAGAGACATTGAGACCAGTAGAGAAAAAAGAAATTACACTGATCCAATAGATATACTGCTGAGAGGTTTCTATTATATTCTTACCTCAGACATTGTACCACCATTAAATTCACACTTTCAGGCCCTGGGAATCAGGTCAGCATGACAGAGAAGTTTGGCTAAAATGAATCTGCTATATTAGTTTTTGTGAAAATGATTAAGCTCCGCAGGTTCAAGATCAGGACTATTTTTCAAGCAGTCATTGTTTCAAAGCTAGGCAAATAAACCCTGGTATAAAAGACAAAATGATAGGGACTCAGACAAAGATGAAATTGAGTATCAGAGTAAGCAAACTACCTGAATGCATGATCTCAGGTAGGAAACAACACAGAGTTACTCATTTGGCACAGTTAAATATTAGCTGGCAGACAAAATTTTTTTAAAGTATTTTAAGTAGACTGCCCATCAAATAAGCATAATTATAATCAAAATTCTTACAACATTCTCAAAATTCCTAAAGGCAATCAGCTCCACTCAAATTAGTAACTTGGATAAATCACCATTAATTAGCTAATATAAGCCAGCAGGTGGTTTTGAGCCCAGAGAGATTCCCTGGTTATTTAAATTATGTATACTATAGTACACCAAAGATAGAATAAGTGAAAGGGGAACAACAGGCACAAGTCTGCTAAAAAAAATAAACAACAACAAAAACAGTCTTTAGGGATGACACTTAGCTAAGGTCTTCTCCAACTCCTACATCCTGCCCAAAGGAATACAAGACGTCTTTGACTCTCAGCTGCGACAGTGTAATCCAGGAATGTTCTGTATAGTTCCTTTTTCATTACTGAAATGTATGCAGGAAACAAAAGCTGCAGTGGAACCTTGCTTGAAAAGGTTGATTCTAAAGGTGTTGTGATTAGTAGAAGGACAGAGAGAGCAGTGACCATGTTTTATAAAATTGCATCATTGAAACCACAGGGACAGCCTTGTCAGCATACACGTTCATCCCAAAAACAGTGGGTGATTCTTTTTGGGAGCTTGTGGTAGGCATTTCTTATGAATAAGGAAAATTAAAATGACACAATTTTAAAAGATTAATGTCCGAGTCTTCTGTGACCAATGCTGTCATGCTCAGTTGTGGACAATAACTGTTAGGAACCAAACTGAACACTTTCATGTTAATACAGCAGAAGCAAATCAGAAATTTTTTTTTTTATGTACTGATACCAAGAGCTTCATGAAATCCAGAGATTCTCTGAGAAATCTGACTCAAATCTGCCTACAAAACTATTGTCTTTCTGTAACTCCTTGCATGGTGTGTTACCCTAAAAATCTCAGAGATTGCCATAAAATTCTGTCATAAATTACTGTCACCCATAAAGTTTATGCTTGATGGTCCTGCAAAATCAAGGCTCAACTTCATTTTACAGTCTTTGATTGAAGCAAATGACATTGTGTTTCAAGAAACAGCAAGATCAATACAGGTATTTGTGTTTGTCCCACTGACAGCATCTCTGAAAGTCTGGACAGTGATGCAGTAACAATACTGGCACGAATTAAAACTCCTGCCAGGTTTTACTGAATGATGTGCAGGTCTGGTAGTAATATTTCATCCCAAAGTGTGCTCTTGGATCATCTGTGCTTTTCACATTGATCAACTCAGTGTAAAGTTCTGTTTACAAAGAACTAAGATTGCATGTCACATTGTATTTCTGCCCCTGTGTCTGGCAGATGCTTTGTGTTGCTGGCACGTACTTCAGGCTGGGTGATGTATTTTGATGAACTTGTTTTCATACAATTATTCAGGTTTCTAGTCTACACCACAGGTTTTTTTCAGTATCAATTATAAATGTATTATAAACATGTTATCCAATAACTATTTAGCATCTTCATTCAAACACAAGTTTCAGTAAATTGAGTCTGTTCAATATGAGAAAGAATAGCATAGGAAGAAGGTTTTTCATTGCCATATTAGAACCCAAATCCTAGAGCCATTATCATTTTTCTTAGCAGAGAAAATGTGAAGCCTGTATCTAAGTCCTTCCCACCTCAGCAATAAACTCACAGGATTCAGGCTTATCCCACATCAGTGGGGAGTCAAAGCAGTTCCCAAGTTACTTGAAAAAGCCTCAAGATGCATTAGCAAAGTCTGTAAAAATGGTAACAACCACAGCTAATTCTGTAGGTAAAATTAATTCATGCATGTACAAAAGTAATATCACTAGTTTTCAAAGATTGTGTCTTGCATTGTGTTTTAAACTACCTTAAAAATTCTGTTTCTCTGGGCACAGTATGGAAGTATACAGCTGTTCAGGGGAAAAAAAATGCAGACTTGTTGTTCAACACATGCAACACTGCCCTTTGATATCTTTTTTTGGACTTTGTAATAATGCTGTAACTACCGCTGTTCACAAATATTTTATTTATAAAAACTGTTCTCCCACAGGGCAGCTGCAGATGATCTGCAAGCTGAAGACCAGCCTGCAAACTCTTCTTGCTCTAGGAAATGGTGCTCCTCTTTGTAAATACCAGTGTTTGGCTTGGGGTTTTTAACTAGTAGTGTGCTCCCAATTTCAGTATATAGAGCAAGAGATCCAGCTCTTGGGTACAGTGTTCAGGTGACAGTTTAGTGTCCAGTCTTTCCATGACAATGCTGATATGTTCTAATATTGATAAAAAACTGTAGAAAAACAGTCTGAATGCCTTTACGGTAGTACCACAGGCAGAATTGGTGTTATCTTTGCAAGGAAAAATAATCAGTTGATACCTTGGAGAGATCAGCACTCACAAATCATCATTTGTTAGTAGCTTTTGAATGAAAGTCAAATAGGTGTTAATGTTCAGAAAATGTCGAATTTAATAGAATGAGGTTTAGTCACCAAAAATGAAATTGAGAGAGTGATGAAAACCCACAAGCAGCATTTAGCAGAGGTCAGCTAAGTCTTGTTTCCTACCTGGAACAACTGGAAGAGTTTCTCTGTAGGTTTTTTATGTTAACCCTTCTCTAATCTCCCTGATTAGAGATCATGCTCTTCTAATAGTAACATGATATACTGGAAAAAGACTGTAGTGAGCTGGATCAAAGGCCTTTCTAGCCTGGTGTCTGTCCAGCAGTGGCTCATAGATTAGGAAAAAATATGAGAACAGGAAATTTGGAATCAAGACTTCTGCCTGGTATCCTTTACATCTTTAGAAGCCTGCAAGTTAGGGACTTCCTGAAGAAGTTGAATCCAGATCCCATTATATTTGACAGGCTTTCCTATGTTTGTCCATGAACTTCTCCAGTGCATTTCCAAATGTTGGGTAACTTTGGCAGCCAAGACACCTCACTGAATTTGACAGCTAAAATGAAGCTACCTTGGATCTGCCCTTAGTCCCTTGTTTTGCAGCTTCAGTTGTTGCCCCTCAACTTTTGCTTTATAACAAAGTAAATTATAATTTCTAACTCTTTTTCTTCATGGCACTTGTGAAAATAGATAAATCTCTTTATATCCTGCTATCAGTCATCTTTCTGTCAAGCTGGAGTTTGCAATCTCCCTGTGCATAAAAGACATTTTCCATATGTGCATTAATTTGCATTTGTCAAAACTGAATTTTATCTGATGCTTTATTGCCCAGTCACAAAATCTTTTTGAAATTCTTTAAAGTTTTGATTATCATGTGTAACTTTTTTTTCAGCAGTAGGTTCTGTTACTTTGCTCTTCACTAACATTTTGTGTTGGTTTGGGGGGATTTTTTAAAAATGTTTACTGTACAAATTCTACCTTAGATCCCGTTAAATTCACTACTGATGTTTCTTCCAAATGAAAATCAATCCATCTATTCTTACCTTTATTTTCTACCTTTAACTAGTTGTTAATCCAGAGAAGATATCCACAGCATTCTAAGAACCTAATCAACCAGGTAATATTGATCCAGATCTCATGTATTTCTCAAAAGAAAATTACCTCATAAGACCTCTACAAATGCCCGGTATGAAAGTCAAATTTTTACTGGTCTCTCCTCCCATGGTACATTCTTAGCACTTCATGTTATTCTTATACTGAGACTGATTTAAGCAATATCTGTGTGCATGTCCTTTAATCCTCTTGAGTAAATACCACTTTCTTGCCTGATTAATTTCCCAGTTTGTTCTAATCCTACTTTAACAGTGTTCAGTTTGGGACTGTCCTTCTCTTATCTATAAAATAAAAATGCTGAGGTAGAACTCTGCTGGAGGTCTTCCTTAGTGATCACCATCCCAAGAATATATTTTGCCTTTCTCCTGTTATCTTTTATTCCTTGAGTTCTCATTCAACTTGTGTGTGTGTTTGGTTTTTTTGCAGGGAAACAATTAAAGAGAAACATGTAATTATGTTTTCCGCACTATTTTTCTTCCAAGGACACTTATAGAAATAGGAAAACAATGCAGTCTGTGGAGATGTGGTACCTGACATCAGTACTCTGTTATCTTTGTGTGGTCATCCTAAAATAAAGCAGAGGGCTAAGTTGTACTTTTATACCCACACCCTGAAAACTTCCAGTTTTTCTGTTTTATAAAACTCTCTCCAATATCTTGGCATCATGAAAGGGAACATTAGAGTTCAGTTTAAAGTCAGGAAGTCAACCAGCTATTCACAGGTGCAGTGAGGGTGTCAAGCTGATGTTCCTGGAGTGTAGCAGAGAGCAGGTTTCTGTATCAGTGGCAAATGAGCAGGGTACAGAGTGATTGCAAAACAGCTCTACCTTCTCCTGGGCTGTCCAGGGGAATTTCTGACAGGCATGGCAAACTACAGAGGCCCTGATTCTACTTTTAATTAAGAGCTATATTTTAGAGACATCTGTACCTTCTTTCATGTTGAAAAGTTCGGGGGACGCTTCCCCAGTAATCAGTGTTAGAACACAATATTATACCACAATATTATAACACAATAACCAAACTTTTAGTGACTTACTGGTTTTCCCTGTATTATCTTGTTCATTACTTGTTTGGAAAAAAAAATTTAAATTTCTGTATTGTTCATGACCATTTCCACTCTTTTTTCCTTAATCCTTCTTTTCACATTTTTGCTGTATTCAGGGTTTCTTTCATCTTTTCCCTGCAATTCTTTCCTGAAAGGGACTTCACTCCTTGTTCTCTCCTCAAAGCACTGGTTAAATGAGCAGAGATGAACTTCAATTTGATAGCCAAGTATCATTATTTGAATTTAGAGATAACATCCTAATTCAAATGGGAGAGCAAAAAGAGGCTTATTCAAGGGATGTTACTTTAAGTTGTCTTCAGAATTAGGCAAATACCACTGCATTAGATACTGGAAGAAAAATGTTAACCTCTCTGGGGAAACAAATGGAGGGAATAGTTCAGTGAAGCTCTCCTAGAATGCTTTGGGTACTTGAGAGAAAGGGAGAGGGAGAAATAATTTGGAATGCATAAATGTAGTGAAACAGCAGAAAGCATCAGCACTCAAAGAAGGAAAGTTTTGTATCTTTTAGAAGTTTTATCTGGTCACCCTAAAAGTAGGGGCAGGGATTTGAAAGAAACATAAAAATACAGTTTGGGATCCTTTGTGGGTAATTTTTGCCTGATCTTCTGTTTGTAAAGGAGTCCTGAAAGGTTCTAGGCTTGCTAGCTTGTTTTGGAAATTTCAGACGATGTGGTGTGTGCTCTGTAGCATGTTGTACGAGCTTTTCAAAATTGTCTGTCAAACTGGCATGTTACATTTTTGCCAAGTCATATTTTCTCATAAATATATGATGTATGCTTGAATTAAGATGTCATCATTTGTTTAAAGGAAAAAAAAAAAGAAAAATGGCAAAAAAATGTGTCCTTTTTTCACCAGCTTAATTTTTAATCCTTTATTTCACAGTGTCCTAAGACTGCTTTTTTTTCTATCTGCTTTCTGTGTAAAGTCAAGACCTACATTTATAAGAGCAATATAAAAGTATGTAGGTAAAAATGTAACCTTCAATTGATATTATGCCCCTGTGGTTAATAATGCGACTTGTCCAGTTTCACGAAGTCAGGATTCAGTCCAGACCTGAACCAATAATTGGGCTTATATTAGGGTGTTTGTTTACCCTTACTCTTGGGGTGAATAGGTATGACCTTAGCAAACAAATTATATACAAAATCATTAATTAGCATTGTCTTACTAAATTTAATTGTCCACAAACAGATCCAGAGCTCTTCAAAATAAATTCCTCATTTCATATTTTAATCTTCTCTACTGAAAACTTGTTTTAAAATGTCAGTAGCTGTAGTCTTTATTTAATTGTAAATAATTTGTGTGTGTGCGTGTGTGCAATCAAACTTAAGACTAAATTATAACAAAATACTTTGTTTTGTTCCAGCATTACTTAAAAGCTCATGGGAAGTTGAGTTGGAACTATTTCTCTCTGTGATGTGTTTTTCCTGTAAAATCAGAAAAGAAATTTAATACTAAAGTTGCCCTTTCATATAATTGTTACTTGTAAAGCTATTCTGCCCTTACAAGTAATAATTTGAATGTAAATATATAAAAGAAATGTGTATTTGAGAGATCTATACTATTAATATAATGAACTTAACAATATCCTAGAAGACCACAGAAAGATTTCTCTTTTTGAATTCCACTTACATGTCTAGGATAATGAAGAGCAAGAAAGAGCAACTTTTCTGTCTGTCCTCTCTGTATTGACAAAAGGAAATCTGACCTCAGCGCCTCACAAACCAATTTTGGTTCCATGTCTTGGCTTGAATTTATATTGTACCAAATCTGTAAAAGTAGCTTCTAATCAGAAATTCCTTGTAATAGGTATTTGAATATGCCATCTTATACCAACTCTTGAAAGAATAATACTTGGCTACAAAGGATGTATGCAACATGAAGGTCTTTGGTGTCAGGAAAAAAGTATAAGAGAATATTCCTTTTTTTGAAGTGATATTGCTTATCTCCTCTGCACTCAAGAAGGAGTAAAACTATACAGAATTAAATACTAATCATAATGGTCTGGTTAATTTGCATATGAATAAGGCACACAAATCGGTACTTAGATTTGGATTTGTGTTAGGAAACTAATCTGAATATTATTTTATTTGCATATTACAGAATTACATTAACAAGAAACACTACTGTTAAACAAACATGTGGTTTAATGTTCTTACCCAGAAGTAGAATGCACAATACCTAATACTGACCTTGTTGTCTCTTTTTTCAATTAAAAAACTTGCAGATAGCTTCAAAATGTTTAATTTAATTACTATTAAAATTGAAGTCAGTGACTAGAAAGGACATCCAGTGAAAATGTGCATTGCTGTTTACTCTAAAGGAAGAAATATTGGCAAATGAAAGCAACCTATAGAGTATGTGAAATAACAGCCATGTGCTGGCATATTAGGAATGTCTTTTCATAGATGTGCAAGTTTTATTTCACATTGTCCTCACCCTTCTCAATAAGAATGACTGATAGCTTCACTTTGTGATTTCCCAGCTTTTAAGAGTCTATTTTTATTTATTTTTTATGACCAACCTTACACTTGTTAAATGTAATTTTTGCTTTATGTAACATAGAAAAAAGCACATCTGTAGTATGCTGTCCCATGAATTAACAAGAATGACTGAATGTAAGACAAGAAATCCTTTAAAAACATATGTTCACATTAAATATCCAGGCTATCTCAGTAAAGGAGGTCTTATGGGGTCATTTTTGATGCAGTGCAAGTAAACCATTTCTGCTCCTCTGAAATAGTTTCTTTTGGGTTTGTATTGAGCTTGTACAAAGGCACATTACATAAATAAGGGCTTAGTTTGTACATTAGTCTTTTACATCTTGGATTCTTACTAAATCCTTGTTTTTACTAACTTGATGCTTAAGAGATATTGATTCCTGCTACACATGCCTATGGTGTTTATTTTGATATGTCTGGGATTAAAAACAAAATTAACACGCATAATCAGTTTTCTTAGAATTAAAAAGAGTGCTTTGGTACCTTTGGTTACATTCTTGTGAAGAAAAAGGAGAGCAAAAGAGATGTAAAAAAAGGGGATCGATTTATTCAATCACTGGGTATAAAAACATTAGCCCTGGGAAAGACCCTTCCTCTAAGAGCTTTAGCTGCCCAGTCTCACTTGTGTGGTACAAAATAATTTGCATTTTTAGAGAAAATTCATGTCTTCTGTGAGCTCTAGTGAAACATGAATAAATTGCTTTCTTTTGCTTTTTTCCTGATTTTATAAAGCTGAATCCATTAGGGGCTGAGTCAAACTGTAATGAAAGAAAGGCAACAACTGAGATGATGGAAACCCTGGATTAGATTTCTTAGTAGTCCAAGCCCAGCTGTCATGGCCTACGTGTCAAGTTAGTGCTCTTTGGGGAGGCCTGACAGTACGCGTGAATATTTTTTTTAACTGCTGTGTTACAACAGGTCTCCAAAGCAGCTAGGAATTAAACAGAGATGCAGAGATTAAGAATTAAATAAATCCCCAGCAAGCAGTTCACCAGGGAGACTTGCAGGGGGGCAAGTAAACCTTCCCAGGGCTGTTAGCCCACTGCCATGCCTGGCAGGCTCGCCTGTGACCTGGAAATCTCCAGGTAGGGCTGTCTTATTCCAACTTACAGAAATAAATTTTGTCTATTATACCTTGTGAGCTTTGCCATGAGGTAGGACTGTGATTTGATCAGAAAATAGAGACTCCAGCATGGATTTTAAGGGGAAGCCACAGTTACTGTTTTTGTTAGGAAAGCCTGTTTTCCTGTCAAGGCACCAAACATTCATCTGAGAACAGACTGGTGTCAAATTATCAAATTGCTGTTACCCAGAGTCTTCCACCTAATGCCTGGAATTTATCCAGCTTCCAAAGAGATGCTAACATCCTCCTGTGAAAAGGACATGATGACACAGTCAAGGAGTCCCCAGGTCTGTAGCAGATTCAGATAGCTGAAATTATCTCAAGTTCCCCATTTGCTTTGTGAATTTGGGGAAATTGTGGTTTTTTTCAAACCTAAGATAATTTCAAAACAGATTTCCTCGATTGTGGGAACAGTTAAAAAAAAAAAAATCTGCCAGAATCCCTATTGGACTTGTGCCCTGGGGAAAAGTTCCTTCCTTATTTCTCAGCTGGTGACTTTGCATGATTTATCTCATCTTAGGAAGGCATTTCAAACCGGCAGCAGCTGGTGTCTGCCTCCACTTCCACTGCTGCCTTTGTGAGGGACAGAACTGAGCAGCAACACCTAAATAACCGTTTCCTTTTCTCCCTTTACGTAGGGGTTGCAGAAAAGGTCAAGAAGAAACCGGGTCACTTGTTGTTGCTTTTCTTGCCTTGCACTTAGAATTCTGTGCCTCCCCTCAGCCCCATTAAGTGTCTGCCACATGGAGAGTACCTGGTGGTGACTCTCATTACTGTCATCAAGGAGTGGAGTGGCAGAGTGACATCTTTTACTTCATGAAGACATTTGCTTGCCCAGTGGATGCTTCTAATCTCTGCTGTTCCTAGTGCAAAACAATGTGATTGGTATGGCATAGCTCAAAGTGAATTTAAAATTACTGAAGTCAAATGTTTTCTAAAAAGATCTGTTTTGAAGCAATTTGGCAAAGCTGACATAACCATGCTAACTTCAGTGAAGCTGCATTGGTTGCATCACTTGAGAATTGGGCCCAGACTCGCCAGAGCATTTATTTTTAAATTCTAGCTTCTACTGGCTTTTTCTTAAAAGTCTCTGTAGTTCTGTAACTTTCTAAAGTAGCTCACAAGTCTTATGCTACTACTAATAAAACAGAAAATCTATTTCCATTTTTCAGTGTAATCTTTTTTTCATGTGAATCTATTTCTCATCAAAAGAAGCGGGTGACTGGCGTGAAAGCTGGAGTTCTCCACTTATCTGTAAAGACAAGTAGTGGCCTTTCAAGTTGTCACACGTTGTCTGGAAGAACATGGCCATAAATTCAAAAACTAGGAAGAAAACCAAACACCCTGTGTTGCTCTGACCAGCAATTCCCAATCCCTGGTGAAGAGAAGTAGGTCTAAGATTCTCTGTTCTCAATCTGTTGGTAAAATCAGCAAGGAAAACTGAGACAAAGAAGCTTCTCAAAATGTCCATGGGAGAGCTATCTCCCATAGTATCTCACCACATGTGAATGAATGCAAGGACCCTGCATAAACCAGGACCTTTATTTCAAGCAGCTGGTTTTCATTGGTGATTTTTAAAAGGTAAGTAGGAGCACTTTGCATCAGTCATAGAGGGCAAAAATATTCTGCCCAGACAACCTCAGTCACAAGAAAATTGATACTTCCGTAACAGATTCCATCTCTTCTTTTTAAAGAACATAATCTTCCAGACACTTGCCTACATCTCCTTAGCCAGAGAGGATGCACTCATGCCTAAGGTGAATTAGAAGATGTAAAGCTAAAGTCATCTAAGGAGAAAAAAATCTCTGTGACATTCCTTTTTATTTTTGTTGTAGCAGATGCATTGCTGGATTTTCTCTGCTTCGCTGGCTTGTGCTTCTGTATCCAGATGATACCTTTGGCTAAGCTCTTGGATGACAGTTTTTCCCAGGCAAAAAACCTGCTTTATAGAGACCTCAGATGATAAACTGTTTGCAAGCTACCAGGCAGAGTAGTCACTGGAGATGCCAAAAGTCTCAACCATGAACTCTTACATATGTAATTATAGAAAAGTAGGTAAATCTTTAGAGGCTAAACAACAGTAGAGCCAAACCAGAACATAAAGAATGAGCTCTGCAGAACAAGAAACTCTCAACAAAATTACATAGAACACTCATGTCAAAATATAGAGATAAAGCAAAAAAAAACTAAAATCAGAGCTATTTCTAGTCAGAGCAGTCTGATATTTGTACCTCAGTATGCTGATGGCATACACTTAAGCAAGAGGGTGTGTTTAAGTAATCTGTGCTTTCCAGCATTCCCTCCCTCGGGACACCTTTCAGGAACATGAATTTCAGGGGAAGGGGTGCAAAGCACTCTCTGTCAGCCAGATCCTTTGAAGACACATCAAGCTGCATATTCAGAAATAAATATTACACACTACCAGTGATTTAGTACTAAGTTTCTCTGTTCAGTGGCGTGTTTTGCTCAATGGGGAGATGGTGGTGTTTAGTAAAGGCAGGTATGAACTGTCCTGCTATCCTGCTTTGCAGATTTTAATTGTGCCCTAATAGTAAGTACTTAACAGACAAAATGCACTATGTCTATGTGAGTAAAGGATAAAAGATGAGGTTCTATGTGTAGTCATGCAAGAAGACTGCATAGTAAGTGTAAAAAGTAGATTCTCAAGCAGAGCACTTAAAAGTTTTACAGTACAGAGGCTCTAGTGACTTGGGGGAAGAATTTTTCAGTGTAGTGGCTTTGGCATGAATTGGTGTCAGAATCATCACTGCCTGACATCTGTGTTTTCACATCTACTATACTGTAATTATTTACTGAGCACTTGATATACCTGGCTTTGCTTTGTTTTAAAGTGAACATAGCAATGATAATTCTGCACACAAATTGGGAACAAATATGCTGCTTCTGTTATGATCAACATCAGAAATGTCAGTCCACTTACTACTTCTTTGTCCTTTGCAAGGAGAGTAGATTTCATTCATAACTCTAAATACATGTGTTAAAACCTCTGTGCACATATTGAGATAGAGAGATTTTGTAAAAGTCTATAGGAATGTCTCTAAAAATACTGGCAGAAGTTCTCCAAGACTATAAAATGCCACTTCTGTGAGCAAGGTAAGAAGGATTTCTGAGTAGGTTTTGGGCTCAGTCTTTACGGATGGCTTATGGCTCTCGACAGAGATAGAGGTAATGGAAGTGTTTTTATCCTGCCTGTGTGTTCTCTCCTCACCAGCTCCTTAGGGTAACCAAGGGTGAGTTTGGCTTCCACAACAAGAGCAAGCAGACACCTTCTGCTCAGAAGTTTGCTTTCTCAGCATGTCCCCCTAGGACTTGTCCTGTCTTTAGAACAGAGCACATAGGTTCCAGTTGTGATCTTCATTCTGAATCTGGATAGGGGGTGAAAGAAAAGAAACCCTTCTCTAGGCCATTTGGGAATTCTCCTTTGCACTGTGGAAACTTTGGTTAACCAGCTGGGCAGATGCTCACCTGCTTTGTGTTGCTGGAAAACTTTGCCTTTGACTGAGAAAGTTTCAAGACACTGAATGGCAAATACTCTTTCCTTAATTTCTCTCTACCTTGCGTGGGAATAAAGCCAGAGAGGAGATGCTGTATTGAAATTTTAAGTTAAGAAGTTGGATTTAATGTAGAATTTGTTGACAGTAAAGGTAATACTATAAACCAAGAACTGGCAGCTATTTTGCTTAGGTTTCTTCATGTTTGAGGTGATCTTCTTGATGATTGTTTTTCAAAGCTGATTTTTCTGTGTCACCAATGTTTGTGTAGAATTTTTGTGATCTCTGATTTCCAGATATACAAAAGACACAGTGCCATATTTTGGCCTTGAGAATAATCCCTCATTTTCTATCTACAGTCAACAATTTGACCTGATGGAGTTGTTATTTAAAATTGATATTCAACAAATGGTTTGTGCAAAAGATGTTGCTGTACTGTCACAGATGAGTGTATAACAATGAACAGAACTGAAAAATCTAAGATCAAGAGATATTTCCATTGTACAAATGTCTGGAATGTGTCCAAACTTTGTAAGAGAGGAAGATTAATTTGTCTGAGAACTGTTGAATATGAATAAGTAAACAATGGAAGTTATTAGTCAGGGGAAAATTCACTTTCCTGTTAGGTTTTCTCACCCAAACCAGAAAAAACTTGCACTTTCTTCATATTGCCATAGTCTGAGTAGACTCTTCAAAAGCATATAAAATAAATTCTGCTTCTCATTCATAAACTTACCCATCTGTGAAGCCTTTATTCAGAGAAACCTACCTGCTCAAGTGCTTGCTGTAGTTCATTAAAGGCTCCCATTTGTACTCATAAAGACTCTTTCATTGCCCTGAATAATACATATGGTGTACTGAAAGAGAACCAACTCTTGCTTTTACAATCTAAATTAAACAACTTTGTCTAATAAAGGAAGCACTGTCTCACTTCTAACTAGGCCATAAGCCCTAAGGGTCTTGTATGTGTGCATTTCTTATTTATTTATTTTTGCCAAATTGTCCTTCAAGGATCCAAAAGCTGAGAGAACTGAGCCAACAAAATTCTCTTTCTCTGCCTATTTAGAAAGACTGAGGCAAGCATGGGCACAACTGTACTGAAACAAATACTCATCCATAAACTTATTCTAAAATGCAATTGGATGATTTTCTATCTTTTTCTCGGTCCCACCTTCTAACCTTCCTAATCTTGAGAGTTCATCTGTATTAAGTGTGGCTGGTGCAAATGCCCATGATTAATAACTGCTGTGATTCATTAGCCTGTGTTGTTGGTATTGTTTCCCCAATGGGAGCATTCGCTATCTGGGGATCGTCCATGATTGCTCTGCCTCCTGGAACAGTGAGATGCTTTCAATCTAATGCACTGTCCACGTTTTAGCATAAAATAATATTAAGGCATCCACATAATGGAACCATCTGAAGATCCATTTTATTAAGCACTGAAAGAAAATGTGTGTGTGTTTGCATGTGCAAGGGAGGCATAATCAGCAAGCTTATTTCACCAGAAACATCGTTTCCGCGAGGGTTTCGCGTGAAGATGCAGCTATTTTGAGGTGCAGCTCTTTGGTGGTGAGGGTGGAAAAATGCTCCATTAGCCAATCTCTTACCTGGTGCAATTAACTTACTCAAATTACATATGGCCTATTCGAAGAAGGAAAAATAGGAAACAGAGGTAGGTTTATTGTATTCATTCCATTTTGTGGATATTTATTTTAAATGCAATCTACCTTCAAGTACAAAGCTGTACTGCTCTTAAAAGATTACTGTTTCAAGTTACTTCACATACCTTAACATAGCCTGTACCCTTTTTACATTATATGATCAACTTTTTGACAGTGCAGGGCCAGCACAGCTAATGGAATAATAGCCTGCAGGGTCCAGCTAAATGATATACGAATATAATCAACCTTTGTGATGACTATTCAAAAGTAATCCCTTTAGCTTTCAACTGCAACATATATTTCAGCCAGGCAAAGCCATATGAAGAAAATCTCTGCAGACTCCACTGATACAATATGGCCTTCATATCCCCACAGTGTGTTTGCTGCTCACAGTGAGTTTTAAATTTAAGGTAATGGCTACTGTATATTCATGTGAGCATAGAACAATACCTTTGATTTGTTGGAGAAATGTTACATTAGCTACCAAGGGCCCTATTCAGTAAACTTTGACACAACCCTTATATATGGTTTACTGCTTATTCTAAATGGAATATGCCTGATAAAAATGCTTTGCATGCCCAAATTGTACAAATTCATTAATCTTTATATTCATAAAAACTCCAAGAACAACTGCGTCCATTCCAAGTGAACCTAGTCAGGCTACACTGTTAAACAGGTAGGCCCAGCCTGCTTTTAAAAAAGCATTGCATCAATTTTCATTTATCAAGACAGAAACATATGTAGGAAGATCATCTATGAGTGTGGGATGTGCATGTTGTTGGCAGTCATATTATTTTCTCCTCTATATGTATTCTTATGTCATTATACCATTCTTCAGATTATATAACTGAAAAAGCTGCATGACCTTTAAATGCAAGTAATTTTTAAATTACAATAATGGGTTATAGCTCATCAGCTGCATTACACCAACATGATAATACATTGAGAGAGTCTTGCTTTCTCTCTCTTTTGTAACAAAAAATGCAGTATTGGCTAATGGTGGATCTGGATATGTGGATTTAATTCTGTTGAAGGGAAATAGATGTAATGAAAACACTGTGTTGTCTTATATTGCTACCTCTGTATGTACACTACAATGAGAGTTCACTCACCAACAGGAGTTGCCAATACGGCCTTGTTTGTGTACATGCACCTGAATCCACGCTAAAACACAACAGCAGTGTTTCCATGTCTTGTTTGAGAGCTTGTTATAGGATGCTGCTTAAGCAAGTGAGCTATAGTGGTAGAGTAGAAGAGACTATGGACTTTCCTCCTTATTTGTTTGCCATGGCACTTCTTGAGCCCACAGAAAATTACTGCGTCCTTGGCATCCTGCAGCAGGGAGTTACAGTGATGAGTTGGCTACACACAAAGAAACCCTTCCTTTGTATCCAAGCCCACCACCTCCTACTTTCAGGAGACCCTACCTCTTTCTTTTATTAGAAGAGAAAGTGAAAAATGGTTTCTGGGTCACCTTTTGCCTGCTACTCTCATTCTGACTTTTGTCATTTCCTCCAAATATTGTCTTTTATTTTTTTTAAAGCAGTTTCATCTGCCCAAAACAATAGTCCTGTTCCAGGACTAAAGCTTTATCACCTCATGGAGCTTTCAGTGGAATTCTTGTTTAATAAGATCCAACAGTCTTTGAGCAATGCAAAACTTGGGTTTGGGTGCTTTCCCATCACATGGGCATGCAGTCTTAAGAACACAGGTGTTATCTGTTTCATTTTCTGTATAATCTTTTGAGAGAACGGTGCCTAAAATTCCTGTCCTCTCTGGAGTCAGTTGTAGCTTCAATCTTTGCAGGTCTGGCTTTGATTCTTTTGTATGACTTTTCATTGATTATATCACGTAAAGGACTTGGAGCCCTGCATTATTTTCTCCCAGAAACATAATGAAATAATGAGATTTTTAGACGTGTAATGCTCATTAGATAGACACACGTAAACAGAAGAAACAGAGATGCCAATTCTGGCTGCACTGAAAATCTGACCAGACAATTTTAATTATATTTTATCAACAGCAGTGATAATCTGTCAGGAACATCCTATTATGATTAATTTTATTTACATTCTATTAATACATATTAATGTTATCTCCACGTTTTGCACAATAAGATGGAAGGAGAATGCTTGATGGTGTGATCTGTGGTGATATATATATGTATTATCATTATGAATATGGGATGCTTTTATTGTTTCCAAATAGCATAGGCCAAACAAATGCCAAGAAAACATTGATGGCTCAGTATTCCATCAGTTATCCTTGATGTGCTTACTGTATGCTGGGAGGGCAGAACTGTTAATCAGACAATAATAGCTTGGTGTCCAAGTGTGAAGGCAAAAGGCCAAAAGGTGTATGAGAAAAGCAATTTATGCTCTAACTCCCCATCTGTCATGTGCATATCCCCACCATCTCTTGATACAGATGTTACTATACTGGCCACATTTTGGGCTCGAGTCACCCACCTGTCTTGCACCACTTTTTCACCAAAGAGCCTCCACTGGGAAGAGCAATAACACCACTCTGGTGAAAAGCTGGGGTGGGACAGCATTGTTCCAACCCCTGTGAGCACTTCTGGACTGCCTGGGGCTCTCAGCTGCTTCCCATGGTTTGCATTCTTAAACCAAACCGAGCTGTGCAGGTTTTATTAGATTTTTTTCATTTAGACATGATCTGCTAGGAAAGGATTTTCCATGTATGCACTTTGGGTCTGGTTTCAGAGCATGTTGCCTGGAATAACTACATTGTTAAATACAGAGTAAACCACTAACACACACACTGCCCTCATACAAAGTTAGACTTCTTATGGTAATGATAATTCTCAGATATTCCTTATAGATGAACTGATCCTGTTCTTACTTGCATACATCTATGGATAAGGTCCTGGTTAGCAACTATACTTAATAAAAGCCCATGATATGATGAAACACACATTCTATTGAGTCTTGAGTGGTCCAGTAGTTTTAATGTACCAGCAGAGACACGGCTTTGAACATTATTTTTCACCCCCACCAGAACTGGATTAATGTATTTATTTTGGACATGAATGAAATTAGAATGCCATACAGGCACCATTGGTATTGCTGTGACTGAAAGACAAAAAGTCCAGTTTTAGGCATCACAGTACAAAGAGGTAGTGACAAATTGAGGAGGATCCAGTTAAGAAAACATGAGTTCCTTTCAAATATTGAAGAGATTGTGTTTGCTTAGCCTCTGAAAGAGAAGATTAGAGAAAGGCAAATACTCTCTCAAGCTATAAGGAGTTATTATAAAAGGGGACCGTGTTCCATTGCTCTTCATGTCTACAAAAGGTAGAACAAGAGAAAAATCAGTTTAATTTGCAATAAATATTTATCTGAAGTATTAGGGAAGAAACTGAGCCATAAGACTGTGAAGCACTGAAACAGAGAGATTAGGGATATTGTGAAACAGCCTTTATCAGAAGCCTTGGAGAATAGATGCCGGGGATGGACTAGGTATATGTGTGCTTTCTTCATCTGAGGAGGTGAAGCAGATCAGTAGTTCCCAAAATAAGAAACAATGCCCCAGGGACGGTGTGGAACAAGGCAGAGTGAGACGTGTTGTTGGAGACCCTGGGAACAGAGCAGAAAGTGCAGTGAGGAGGTGGGAGTTTGGTGTGGAAACACTGAGGAAGGAACGAGGTTGAGCATCACAGATCACTGGTGCAAATGATGTGTGTGGCTGTCAAGAACTGCAGAGTCAAACCATGGCCTCCCAGCCACCTGATCTTTGGATCACACTCCATGAGGAAGACCCTGCTAAGAGGCGGTAGCCTTCCCTATGCAACCTCCGCACCCTGCCCTTGCTTCCTCCACTTCTCACTTCCTCCCCTGCAGAGTCTTCCTCCTGTCTGCCATGTTTCAGTGCTTCAGTGTTTCAGTCTCTGCCATCGTCATCTCCCTTGTTGGCTCCCAGCTGGTCCCACCTCGACCTGTCCTGCAAAACTGGACAACTGCTGCACAGCAGTGCAAGAAATGAGAGCAGAAATGCCTGACAGTTCTGTATTGCTATGATTATATCTTACAGGACTCACTTCTGTGTTCTTTTAGATTTCCTTCTCTCGTGACTTTTTAGTGTAGGACGTAAATAAACTGTCCGAGCCTTTTTACCATTAAGAGTGTTGTAAGTCTAAACACTAATGCACTTTTCTTTGTTAATAACAGAACCCGATAAAGAAACAAGTGCCTCAAAGCCCTGTGAGCCTCCGTCCAAGACACCAGTTCTAGATCCTTCCTGGTACAGTATTTGCTCTTAATCTGTAGTCTTTATACCAATATGCTGATTTTTGCAAAATGTCATTGCTTTCAATATTTAACCTGATTTTGACAGGCAATTACACATCATCTCTCTTTTAATACGTCTAAATAATATTTTTCCAGCTCATAAATGAATGAATTCACACTTTCCTCAGATTTTTACACATATTCCCAGTTTCAGAATTTAATTGACTTTGATCATGTAATTACTTTTAATTTACAGAAATAAGCCTTTGAGACAGAAATAAGTCTATTAATCAGATGCCAAACCCAAATATAAAACATGTAGAATCAAAGTATATACATAAAGTTACGATATTTTATTGGTTTTCTGTTTGCTGTTTTTTATTTTAGAGGATGCCTGCTTACTGACAGAGAAGCTGATGTATAATGAGTACAGGAGGATCCTTGAAGAGATGTGCAACAAAGTAGGAATTGCAACAAGGATTTTATCATTAAAATGGGTTTTTATCAAAAATAGCTTCTATCATTGAAATAAATTTTTTAAAAAGGCAAAAGAGTAGTAGAATAGAAAGTTTGTGCTTTGTGCCCGTGTTGCTTAATGTCTTCCAAAGTGCCAAGATTCCTCTGTTAAGATATTAAACATCATTTATGCCCACTGAATGGGAGTCCAGGATGCTCAATACCTTGCAAGATCAGGTTCCAAATGTGTCTGGAGAGTTTCCTTTAAATCCCAGATTATTGTCCCTTTCAGAAAAAAAATATTCATAGGGCTATCAGTGATTTTAGCATACGTGTTTAATGGTCAGGATTCAGCTGTAGGTCAAATAGAGTAGATCCAGCCTGGGTGGCACACTAAGGTGCAGTTTTGATCTTGTCTATAACACAGGTTGGAGTCAAAACATGACTAAGTTCATTAAAAATCTGGTTGAGCAAACTCATGAAACTGTTGGAAGCCTGTACAACCAAAGCATTTGAAGTGCCCTTAACTGTCTCAAGTGCACATCAGTCTATGTTCACAGCTGAAACAACTGTATTTAACAGTGCAGGTGCATCTGGTGGAATACCTGTGTGCCACGTTTTCAGAACTGAACCCGAAGTTCCCCTTTTAGCAAGGCCTGTGGGCAGAGAACTCTCTGAGATTCAACAAAGGGAAATGCAGGGTCCTGCACCTGGGGAGGAATACCCCCCTGCACCAGCACAGGCTAGGGGCCAACCAGCTGGGGGGAAGGACCTGGGGATCCTGATGGACAACAAGCTGTCTCTGAACCAGCAGTGTGTCCTTGTGGCCAATGGTATCCTGGGGAGCTTTAGGAACAGCATTGCCTGCAGGACAAGAGAGGTGATCCTGCCCCGCTACTCAACCCTGGTGAGGCACCTCTAGAGTGCTGTGCTCAGTTCTGGGCTCCTCAGGACAAAAGATACATGGAACTCCTGAAGCAGGTCCAGCAGAGACCTACAAAGATGATTGGGGGACTGGAGCATCTCTTTTAGGAGGAAAGGTTGATAAAGTTGGGCCTGTTCAGCCTCAAGAAGAGACAGCTGAGAGGGGACCTCATCAATGTCTGTCTGTATCCGAAGGGAGAGTGCCAAGAGGATGGACCAGCCTGTGCTCGGTGGTTCTGAGTGATAGGACAAGAGGCAAGGGGCAGAAACTGATACACAGAAAGTTCCACCTGAACATGAGGAAGAACTTCTTCATTGTGCAGTGACCATACACTGGAACAGATTGTCCAGACAGGGTGTGGAGTCTCCTTCAATTGAGATATTCCAGAACCTTCTGGATGCAATCCAGTGCCATGTGCTCTGGCCTAACCCTGCCAGGGGGTGGAACCAGATGACCCACTGTGGTCCCTCCCAAACCTCACCCACTCTGTGATTGACTCACACCATCGGGTAAACTAAAATTCTGCTCAGATTCTTTCTGATAAATAATCTGAAGCACTGATTTTGGACTGTATGTAGAGAATTGTCTCCCATTTTGAGCTGATGAAATTCCTGACTGTGGGTTCCCCACATGACCCACAGCACTCTGAGTCCTGTGGTCTTCACAGCCCTCAGAGGCCTCAGGGTCCTCAGAGCCAGCAGCCACCACGGCTGGCCTGAGGAAGGGTTAGAGGACAGAAGATGGCAGTTACCACTTTGCAAAATACACATAAAAGCAAGGTTTGGAACCTTTGAATTTTATTTAGGAAAACTGATGATTCATAATTTCATATATTAGAAAACCTGTTCTTTTAAACTATATAAACAAAGCTTTATGACTTCCAACAGCCAACCATTCCTTTCTTTCAATGGAGTTTTCCAGATTCAGAGTTTGAAGCAAGGTCCATTAGACCTGTAATCAGTTTTTATGATGTTGTTTGAGCAAGCAATAGCTTTTGCCATAGTAATAACTCAATTCAAGGTATTTTTCAGGATCGTAGTCTGAGTAACTGGTTGACATGTGACAATAGGATTTCTCCCTGTTAAGGAATGGTAAAAATGTATCATTAACCAGCTCTTATTAGACTATTTTTGATCAAAACTGCTGTATACATGCAATTTAAATACAAATAGCTCAATAATTTTATTCTTTTGTTTATAGGTCTTTATTGTCTGAACACCATGCTTATTATAACAATGTTAATTTAGAAGGCTTTTGCAAGGCTGAAAAGTTGTGTAGATATATTCCCACATGCAATTATGCACACACATAGGCAACAAATCTCTTTATTGAGTGTTAAAAAGAGGTAAACATTCTATGGAAACCAGAAAAAGAAAAAGGACTATGAATGAAATATAAACAACATCTGCATTGTTTACCCCTTAAGTTTCCCCCTTATATTTTAATGGTATTGTTATGAAATAAGAAAAACATTATAAAACCAGCACAATTTTGCAAATAATATCTTAAAATTCTCTTAATCTGCAAGCTCTTCTAATCTTTGTGAGTATAGCATGACTGCTTGTAAGAGGTTGCTAATTTTAGATATTTGGAAATTCTTTTATCAAAACGTTGTTGAAAGAAACTAAATATTTGAATTTGGCATTCCTAGTAAAAAAAAAAAAATCATATAAAATAACATAAACCAAGCCAACATTCTAGAAAAGACAATTATCAATTAGTCAAGGGCAAGTTTCTAAATTCTTAAGGGCTTTTACCTTCCTGTGCATTTCTGCAGGAACTGAACATTCTGTTTATGTGTCTCAAAAGTTATTGTGTGGTTATGTTAAATAGCATCCATAATTTTCACTATTTTTTGCCAATCTGCACTCATTACTGTATGATAACTCTGGTATGCTTGTGAAAAATGCTCATTAATGAATCCACTACAGCATTAACTCTCCCATACTTTTTAACACTTTTTCATCATACAGCTTTCAATAAAAATAAGGGGAAATTTATCATCCTGTAATAATGTAAAATGTGAGTTCTGTTCTTGAAAGTCAGGAAGCAAATTATGTTTATTGAGCTAAATGTAGCTGCCTTCCATCCCAGTAACTCTTTGTTTGATGCGTAACCCTCAGTCGGGCAGAATGCAGGCGTTGTTCTGCCCCTTACAGACTTTTTCAGTGGGAAAATGAAGGCTCTGCTTCCCCCTTCAAATTAATGGGGCCAGGGGGTTAGGCAGGATGTGGTTCCATATGTTATTCTTTGGACAGGATCCTGGAATAAACCTCTCAGTGATAGAAGCAGTCAGATCTCCATGGGTCACGGCAGGCCTTGGTGTAACACCTCACATGCTCCAGCTGAAAGCACAGTGCTCACTGGTACTTGGCTGAGGTATCGACCCAGTGCTGCTTCAGAAGAAAAATCACCACTCTTTGAATTACCAGTTCGCTCCCAACATCACTTTCCTTTGCTGATCTCTTGTCAGACACAGTCCTCCTCAAAAGATCTGCCAGGATCAGAGCTCAAATTAGTGTAATGGAACTTTTGTCCTTTGTTTACGTGAGAGGTACTTTAATTCCTTCAAGGAGTTCCTTGTATGGAACAGTTATTCTCCACCCTGCTTCGTTATTTATCCTTGCAATCCTTCCTCCAGTTTTTTCCAGAAAGCACCTAATTCACTGACCCTTGATTTACAATCAGAAAGGAGGATTCATGAGAGAGTGTGAAGTGCAGTTACAAGTTTTTCTTTGCTCTGAGAAATCACAGGCAGTGCTGACTTTAACGAAAATAGGAAAACAGGCAGATCAATTTAGCCTATAATGCCAGTTGTCCATTTCAAACAAGAGACTTGTCAAATATATTATATATGAATATATATATATTCATATATTATGAATATCTGAATAGTTCTGAAGTGTCATATTGATGTCTCTAAAATCTACATTTTGTGAGTGCCTAAGATATGTAAGGCTGACTATTAAGATTGCTTTTTGACTGGGTTTTAGTAGGTTTCACTGTGGATGTATCCTATGCCATTGACTAACTATTCATAGCAGAGGGGAAGGTTGTATCTCAGAAAGTATTCTGTTTATAATTATGAAAAGTATGTTTTCTGACCATTAATAGGGTATGTCTTGTTAATTATGATGATATATAAGGTATTTCACCTGTGATGCCATTTAGAAAATTAATGTTTGAGTCACAGAAAGGTCATTGCCATTCTGGAAGGAATCCATTCATCTCTAAATAGGCCATCCAAATATAGACTAAGAAATACTCTATATATAATTACCTGGAAATAGATGGGATAAATAAGATTGATGATAGGTATTACTAAAGCCACACGTTAGTTTCCTGTTAGGAAAAAGTAGATTGTAACTGGAAGAAACAATAATAGACATGTAAAAATGCAAGAAATAGGTTAAAATCTTGAGTAGATATGTGAGGTTCAGATATTACACGAGGTGAGAACTCCTCAGCCCTCAGAACTGGTGTGCATCAAGGACTTTATCCTCAGATTCAATCAGGTGTTTCTGAAAACAGCTCCTACAAAAAAGAGAATGAGGATTTTATTTTTAACCTGTGTCTTGTTTGACAACATAACTTCATAATATTTGTGTATTTGCCACACAAATGCTTACAAGTTGATCAAATGTATCTGCTGTCTTTGAAGATAAACATGTTAATGAATATTTCCATGGATGAGTCTTCTTTTGACACAGGCAGTCTCTGGCAGCTGAGGAGGATCCCAGGAGGGGGGAAGTCTCAAATGGTCCCAGCAGCTGCCCATTCTCCAGCTCAGTTCTGCACCTTGGTCTCCTGCAGTGTGGGAGACATGGAACAGAAAACCAGTGGACAACAGATTTTCAGTGGCACATGGACAACCCAGGAGCTGGGAACTTAAGCATCCTCAGAGGAGTATCTGGGAGTGGCAGCAGCTCCTGGCTCCCACTCAGCTCCAAACCCAGCTAGGACTGAGATCTCCTACACCAGACAGAGAGATGGGAGGTAAGCCTTGTCTCTGGGAGGCAGGTTTTGTAACTGGGACATACTTATCCATACACAGAGATAAATCTGCTACCTCCTACATTGAGCTATTCTATCCTTGGCAACATTGCTCCCTGGTCTTCCTGGACTGTCAGAAAACACTGTCCCATCTGGCCACAAGTTCCCAGTTTGTAACTGTAGTGACTTAAACCTGGACTTGACCACAGCAGTGCCTTTAAAATCATCTTCAAAGAGCCCTCCCTGAAGCATGGTGGTCACTGTTATTTTCTGCTGTTTCCTTTCATAAGAGTTGTCTGCCTCCCGGCTCCTCAGCATCGCTTGGCTGAGAAAATTAGACACTCTCCCTTTCCACATGAGTACCAGGAAAAAGTTTCCCTGGCATTGCTGACTGCTTTCTGGGCAGACCAAGCTCATGCCAAGCACACAGTACAGATTAATCCAAAATTTATTTATGATAAGGGGAGTTCAGGATGACCTGCTTTCTATCTCCAGGTCCCTGATTGCTTCTCTCTCACAGCAACTCCTTTAACTTTTACATTTTGGATTGCAATGAATTTTCACATCTGCTGAGCCCTGATACTCTCAGAGGAGCTCTGTGATATTAGAATATTTTGATGAATTTAGGGCTTTTGCTTTTATTTTGTTTCCACAAACCTCTGTTCTGGGAGGGCAACATCACCGACATATTCAGGTTCTGCAGTGCTTTTGGCAGAAACAGATAAACTGCTCGAGACTGCACTTCCACACACACACCAAATCACCTTAGAGTAGGTAATGTTTAATCAGTGTTCCTAGTTGAGGTCACTCATATTAAATCATTTTCTAGGGTTTTTTCCTCCTTATTCCTGATTAGAAAATTCAGGATAGCGGAACCTGCCTAGAAAATTACTTTCTGAGACCATCTGTGCCAGAAAACTTAGTAGTTTATACAAAGTAAATAAAAAACAAGCTGTAAAGGTGAGGAAAATAAAAGAATAAAAAAACCTAAACTAATATATTTGCAAGAAGTATGCTTGCCTTAGTCACCCTCCCTGTTTCTCCCAGATCCCACATCCCACTGTAGGGAGTTGGGGTATTTCCATCAGTGAGACAATGCACTTTCCCTTGAAAGCTGCTGGGTTTAATCTCACCATCAGATGCTGTGATTCATTTCTGCAGTCCCTGTTGTACGTTTCTTAATATCAGACAAGAGTGAAATATCTTCAGGACTGTGAGACTGGAGTTAACTATTTTTTCAAAGGAAAAAGGTGCTGGAAATATATAGTGGTCTTCATCAGTTGAAAAGAGTCTGTGAAACCAAACCCAGACTCATGAGCCTGTCATGATGTTGACTGAGTGAGCCAGGAAAAGGCTTTTGCATCTCTGAAACAGAGTGAGTTTGGTCCAGTCTCATCTCATGCATCAGTCAGAGCTGTGCTCAGTGAAGAAAAGATGAAGGTTTTTACTTTTTCCTCTGGTTTCTGAGCCTTTGAAGACCTTTTAAGGTGTGTGCTAAAGCTCCTTCCTGCAACGTCTCTCCTGTGACAAAAGAACAGGTCAGCTCTTGACTTCTGCAGCAAAGGCTTCATCATCTTCACAGGTATTGCAAGCTGAAGAAAACATCTGCATGTGGCAACCCCAAATTATGTGTCATCACAACTTTGCTTTTTGATGTCTGTACTCAGGCCTTTTGATTTCCTACCTGCAAATCATCTTCCACAAGTTTGAGATGCAAGTGTTCCTAATGGTGCTTTGAGCTGAAAAATTTTATTTCATAGTGTAAAGGGGTCCTGCCATCTTTAGCTGGATTTTTGTATCCCTGCATGATGATCACACATCTGGGGTAAGTAGTTTCCCTGATTTTGTCTGGTTTGCCATGACCAGTTCCCTGGTTAGGAGCTTCATCCACTTTTCTCACCATTTTCCACATACAACATTACAGCATTGAAAAAAAAATTCTCCTTTCAGGTAGGTCCGTATTTGTACAAGAACTAAGTCAGAATCTCGCTCCCCAGCAGAAAAGCTTTGCATTGATACACAAATATAAATTACACTAAATCTGAGGTTTTGGGGCCTGCTGTATTCTTTTCCCATTTGCACTTTCTTCCCTGCTTTTCCTTAGGTTCATTCTTTTCGTTCTTTGCCTACATTCAAAGTCTCCCTTCTCCACATTTCCAGTGCTTCATAGCCTTCATTCATTTTCTCCTTGCTGCCAAATGAAGACTTGATACAGATGATAAGTAAAGATGAGGAGCTCTTTCAAATTAAACTTCACTGCAAACCCCTGATCTGTAAAAACTCTGTTATGGCCTCAAGAAAAAACAGAAATACTTAGGCCTGGAATGTCACTGATCTCTGTATACCAGCCTGCTGCTAAATGCCTTCCAAACTCTGCCCTTCCACATCTTGGATCTTCTCTTCTGTCTGTGGACTGTGCCAGCAGGTCTGTGTATTGGAACAACCCAAACTGGCAGTGCTTTTACTCAGGATCATCCACAACTGCCTTCCCATTAATTCCCTCCACCTGGAAGCACCCTGATGTCTCCTTAATAGGGGTTAGCATTATTTATAGGGATTTACAGGTGTGCTGCTAAAAGATGGAACTGTAAATCACCTCAAATGTTGTTCCATGATGAAGTGCCTCTACATTATTTAACAAATTGTCCCAACATGACTAAGTGACACACAATGGAAAAACTTGCCACAGAAATATAACATAGGAAAGCCAGAATGCTGCTTGTATAGTTAAGATTTGTAATTGCAATTTATATTTCTCTGGCAGTTTTGTACTGCCAGGAGTATTTTCAGCTTCAGAAAAACAGGGTACTTCTAAACAGAGAGTGTCAGTAGGGCAATACAATGACTTATATGTGTGACTCTGTCATGCAGCTGGCTTTGCAGAGGTGTTTGGCACAAAAAATATAAGGTTGCACGTGTGCATCTTAGTTACAGCTCACTGCCTAGGGTGTAAGGTAGCAAGCAATGTTGTTTTACAGTGTACCAGAGTGATTCTGCCTCAGTAGAAAGAAGATTGAGGTGTGATGAAATGCCAGGCAAAAGTGCCTACAGGTACCTCAAAATAAAGAACTACACATGTTCTGAGATGTTGGTTTATCGTATTTGCCCATAATCTGAGCACAGTGCTTTCCCAGATCAAGGCAAGGCTTGTAATTTTGAAGTGAAAGGTGTAACAACTTCTTCCTAGAAAGCCTGGCCTGAAAAGGAACCACATTCATTGTTCTGTTGGTTCTCTCTCCTGTAACTGCAGGTGGGTTTCCTCCTTCGGATGTGCAGGTACCATCATGTGATTACAGTTTCTAATTTTTCTCTATTCAACCAAAGATTGTTGTGTCTAAAGCATGCACCTGGTGGAGATCTCACTGCCTGAGATCTGGCACAAAACCTGATGGAGCAGCCCAGTCAGCTGCTGATTTCCTCTGGGCAAGAAGACTTGGCTCGCAAACACCCGTAAGGGCAAAGAAGGGAAGAAGTGACGTGGAGGGGTGAAGGGAGGGTTGGTGTCAGCACTTCCTTCCCAGGGATTCAGGGTTTGGAGGTGTGTGTGCCAAAGAGCCTTTTCTAAACATGAGAAATGAACAGTCCCAGCAATGCCTCTGTTGCTTTTCAAGGAGTAACGCTTTTTCAATGTAACCTTTTGAGCTTTCCCAGTAAAATTTTAATATCAATCAGAGCTCTCTTAATGTGAAACCCAAGACGTTCTAAAACCATTACTGAGGATGGTTTAAAAGTTGCTAGAGAAATGAGGTGTCCCATTTCCATGTGGATATCAGGACTGTTTGTTCACATGTGTCCGTGGACAGGAGGACACACGTAATAAATGCCAGCCTCAGCCATCAGAGCTGCATTCAGGCTGCTGCTGCACTGGGAGGATGAGGATTGTTGGAACAGAGGCTGTCTGGGAGGCAGGAGGGGCTGAAGGAGGTGCCCCAGGTGCTGAATGTTCACATGAACAGCATCTCTTCTTCAGGTGGCTCAGTCATGGATGGAACCTGGCTTCCTGGTTCCCCCTTCCCTTCCTGGGGGACTACACATGGCTGTCCCTGTGTGTTTGAACCTCTGTTTGTGCCCCCCCAGCCTCAAACTGATTTAAAAACTGTTTTAAGCCCACTTCAAGCCAATGGAGCAGATAGGGAGGGGGGTTCGCTGTGGATATATCCCCACAGGTTTTGTGCAGCAAAGCAGCTGACAGAGGTGACAGACCCCACGTGTGTCCCACACAAGGGAAAAGGCAGAAAATCACACAGGTACCAGAAAGCCCCAGGCAAGAGGATTTATTAATGCTCCATCCTCTGATATCTGTCGGAGTTTGTGCCTTATTTGACACCAGAGAACCCAACCTAAAGGCCCAAATTCAGGGAAGTCAGCTTTCACCTCCCCTCTGCAGTACAGCTGAGGCTGAGCTTTAAGAAAACTGCTGTGCCACTGCTGGGGAATTAAACCACTGCTCCGAGGGGAATGGGTATTTCACAGAATATGTCATACTGCCAGAGCCCTGGGAGTAAGATATTCAAAGGTGGTACTGGTTCAGTTTTTTGGAGGTGCTGTCAGATGGGGCAGGGTTGGTCCCCTCCTCTAAGTGCCCTCCTAGGATTGGGGAAACTTCTTTCCAATTTCTCATCCGTCCCCAACTTCTCTGTTTTCCTGTGCTGTAAGGTTTGATAGCAGCACATCTCTGCCTCCTGGGGATGTTGTGGGGATCAGTATGCTACATCAGGGAGAGGCAAAAGCACTAAATTGCCATCATGATCCTGAAAGAATTGTAAATCTCTAGAAAAAAAGTATCTTTATAAAAGAAAAAACAGTCCATTTGAATGCAACATTAAATACAGTGTCACCCCCCTACCCCCCAGCCTGGTTTTTCCTTTTCCTGCATGCACTTTTCCACACTTTGCCACTGCTCTTGCTGTTTGAGCCTGTGACATGTATAAAACCAGACTCTTGGAGCACACACAAATGCTGGAGTTTGGACTGTGTGCTTTCCTTCACAGAGCACCTTCACTAGGAACCTTGTCAGTGCTGTGTTTTGCAAAAATAAATAAATAAAGGAGCAAATGAAAATGTCATCTACATAAATATGCCACGATAAGTTTAGTCTCTGGATCAAAGTGCTCAAAACGACACAGCTTTGAAACAGAAAGGTAGGAATCTAAATTACACATCCCTGCGCATCAGCCCGCGTGCCAGCTGTTTAACCGAGGCGTGCATACGCTGCCTGATTAAATGAAAACATTTTAACAGCTGTCTAAAAGAAGTAAAACCCTCTCCCCACCTTCTCAGGGCTGCCTCGTGCTCCATCCCCACGGGCTGCCTGGGAGAGCAGCCACTTGGCTTCATCCCGTGCCTGCCCTGGCCCTGCTCACCAGCACATGTGCGGGGCCACCGGGATACAGGGCTGCTCTGGGATCATCCAAAGGACAGGCAGTAAGATCCTTGGCAAAGTCTGAACATCACTGAGTCCTGGTGAGGTTGACTGGCAAAGCTGTGATTGTGGCTCTAATCCAAACTATTCCAGGAGTTTAAAGTGCTGCTGCCTGGTTCAGGGGGACATAGCAGCTCAGCAGATTGAGGGGATCCGGGTTTCACATCCAGACCAAACACAGCCCGAGCTCCCCAGCAGGAGAGGGGCTTTATGGAAGAGAAAAAGCTTTAGGTAAGTGGTGGGTGGTCTCTGGTGGCTGCATCTCTGCCAGTCTGCAGAACCAGCTGGGAGCCACTCTCCAGCCTGAGGCCAAGCAGCACTGTGTGACAGCTGATTCCCTTCCTCTGTTCCCCTGCCTCCCCAAAACGGTGTGGGCACAACCAGTGGCCTCGTTGGAGCAGACCCTGTCCCCAGCCCATGCCCAAGCCTTGCTTAGGAGAGTGTTCATCAGCTCCAGCCAGCATGGCAAAGGCAGGTCTGTGTCCTGTCCCTTGTTGCCTGGTGTAGGCAGAGCCAGGAGATGCTGGCCTGTGCTCCGGGGGGCTGCATTAGGTGGTCTCCAATGATCCTGTGCCCTTGGGGCTGCATTAGGTGGTCTCCAAGGATCCCATGCCCTTGGCTGCACTGGGAGGGTGGTGAGACACTTGTTGTAGTGCAGGTGCTGCGACAAGACCTGACACTGGGTGTAAATAGTGTCCCCAGCAGGGCCAGCAGCGATGGTACCACCTTGGCTGTCACCCCCCTCCGAACCTTCCGGCTGTGGGAGGAGTTTCCCCAGCCTTCCAGAGCAGACAAGGGATTATCCTGGGCAGAGACAGGGACCAGACACATCCCCACTCCACCACCCCCAGCCCACTGCTGACGCCCACCTTGTGTGTGTCTGCTGGTGGAAGCTGAAAGGAAGAGTGGTTTAAATGGCAGTCAGATAGTGGGGAGCAGGGAGATGCTCCCCCCATTACAGACGAGCTGCATCCATCAGCAAGGGGATCCCAGCTGAGCATCCCCCAGGGAATGATGCTCTTTCTCCACGAGGAAGGGCCAATAGGAAAGGTTTGTGGGCATCTTTGTGTACAATAAATATGGGAGAGCTAGTATCAAGCACCAGGCGTGTCCATTCACAGTCATTTTTAAAGACACTGCATTTTAAGAATATATTCTCAAAGAATATGTATTTGTAAACTGAAGAGCAATCAGGAAAGAAATTTTACAACTCAGGATGTAAAAGCCATTTCAGAAGGTGATACCTTTTGGTTTTTTTCACATAGCATCTCCTTCATCTAAGCATGTGTGTGTTTGTGTGTACCTGTGGGGTGGAGGCTTTTATTATGCCAAATTTGCACAAGTCTTCCTCATCACACTCCTCTTTGGCCTGTGGGGTTTCCTGCTGCTCCCCAGTGGGCATTGCCACTTGTGTCACTGCCAGAAGCTCCCCCACAAGAGTGGGAACAGGACATGCCATTCACTGCTGCACATCCACAAGTTCTGCCCACAAAATATGGCAAGAAATTGAACTGCTTTTCACTTTCCTAAAAGCTGCAACCACTGCTGCCATGAAATGTTGACATTGTTGTAACATGAAACTCTTCCATGGCTTTCTCTCCCATCTGGCATGGGCAAGTGTGTGTTTGACACCATGGTTTTCAATGGCTTTGTTAAATACAAAGCTATGTCCCTATAAAATGTCCTCCCTAAAATTTCTCTAAGTTTATCCCACCTACTTCCATAGTTTTCCCTCCAGAGTAGTGTGGTGCCACAGGCAAGAGAAAAGCTATGAGGGGTTTGGAGTGAGAAGATGGGTAAGAAAGGGCTGTCCACCATGCAATGAGCCTTCCTCAAATCCAGCAGGCCACCAGCTTGTGCCCACACAGATCCTGAGGGGATACAATCCCCGAATGCCACATGCAGACGGACAAAGCAAACATGGGGCAGCCACGTGCAGGGCAATGCCCCCTGTGCTGCATCTCCTGTGTGTCCCTGGTGACAGTAACCGAGGGCACATCTGCTCGTCAGCCTTGGGCCGTCTGCTGCCTCTTTCTGCCTCATGCTTTTCCCACCCAGGGTGGTGCTTGTGCTCATTCCTTTGAGGGTATTTTTCTCTTCCTCTGCCCAGAGAGCGCTGGGGACACATATAGTGGTGGTGGCTGTAGGTCAGGTCATCTCCAGGCTCTAGGACTAGGACCTGTCACGCTGGCACTGACCCTGCAAGGTGTAGAAGACGTGTCCAGCTCTTCAGGAGCAGCCATCTCTCATGTGAGGGCCGGGGCTGCATGCACCCCGCCCTGCACTCGTGGGGAGCATCCCTGGGCTCACTGCCCCAGAGCTGGACCACCCGTGTGGCTGCTTACACATCACACCTCTGGCAAACGTTCCCGGGGGGTCCACGTGTCCCTGGGACCGAGGGGTGAGGGAAATACCCCTCTGGCACAGGCCTGTGCGAAAGGCCAGTTCGGGGGGTGCTGCCGGGCTGCAGTGGGGTTTGAATGGCTGCTGATACCTGCAGCAGTCCCGCCGCCACAGCCCCTCTGCCCTTGGCCTGCACCCTCTGGGTGTTCCAGGAGCAAAGGGACCTTTCTGACGGGTGGTGAGTTCTCTCCTGAATCGCCGACGCCTTCCCCGCCGCGGTCCGGGCAGCGGGCACCTCTCACCAAGGCCTCGGGGCGGGCACTGCGGGCTCCGCGTCTCATCCCCGGGGGGCACCGGCCCCGTCGCACGCCTGTCACCACCGCCTCCTCCCCGTTATTTACATCCGTCTTTAGCAGTCTAATTACCCGCTTTATTGCTTTCGCCCGGGGGAAGCCCGGGGACGGCGGCGCAGGGGAGGACCCTCTCCGCCAGCCCCGCTCGGCTCCGTACTGCCCGGGGGAGGGGGGGCCCAGCGCTCAGCCGGGGCGGACCTCAAGCACCTGGTTTCGACAGGATTTGGGGCGGGGAGGGGCCGAGCGGGGCTCCGGAGCCTCCCGGGGGGACAGGAGGGCGCTGCCCCTCAGCCCGCCCTCGAGGGGCGGCAGCAGCGTGTTGGACAAACGCGATCTGCGCCAGCGGAGGGAGAAAAAAAACGCGACAGGATAGATGGATTTTCAGATAAGCAGCGGAGGTAATTTATTGGCCTTTATGCTCTTCCGATGGAGTGGGGGAGAGGCGGCGGAATCGTGTCAGCACATCATTAAGGGGGCTTACTCCGCCTCAGCCCAAAGCGGCTCCGCTCGGCCCCGCTGCCGGGGGGGCACCACGCCCCAGCCCCGCCACGGAGCGAGCCC
>VZRZ01005482.1:2405199-2430616 GCA_013398175.1 Climacteris rufus
CAACTGACAGCCGATCTCCAAAACGCTGCGCGCTCACCGCCGCTCCGAACGGCCGCCACCGGGATGCGGAGCGGCGCGGCCGCGTAGCCGGGCAAACTTTGCTCGGTGGCGGGCCCGGGGGTGGCCCCGGGGGTCCCCGCGGTGGCTCTCCGCGCTGCAGGGACTGGCCGCGGCTCCGGCCCCGCGCAGCGCCGCGCTGCCGCTGTGCCAGCACACCCCGCCTTCCCGTTCCCCCCTTCTTTTGGGTGATATTTTTGTTTATTTGTTTGTGTTTGGATGTTGGTTCTTTTTTTTTTTTTCCTTCGAGCCCCTGCGCTGTCCATCTGCACCCCCACCCGGTGCCAGGGAGACACCGGGGGGATCCGCAGCAGGCGCGGAGCCTCCGCCGCCCCCGGCACCTCGGCGGCCCCGCGGGCCCCGCAGCCGGCTCTGGGCACCGAGGGGCTGCCTAAATAAAAGGAGAGGCCCCCCCACAACTTACCCACGCCCACACTCTGACCCACGCAGACATCTGGGGAGAAATCACTGTCGCCTCTCATGTATCCATGTTCTGATTTACGATTAAAATTTAAAGACGCGCATTCATATTTTACCGAACCTAATGCGCCCTATGAATTTTTAATCCATTAAGATGCGGGCTACACTTTGAGCAAACTCTACCTTTGTTTTGAGGGCAGGGCAGCGCCGGCCCCGGCCCTGCCGGAGGGGCGGCCCCGGTGCCCCGCAGCGCTCCCGGCTCCCGCCGCCTCCGGGACGCTGCCCCGGGGCTCGGGGGACGGGGGGCGACCCGGCCCCGCTGCTGCGGGGGCACCGCGGGTGCGGACCGATCCTCCGGACCCGGGCGCTCCGTCGGGGCATCCCCGCACGCCGGAGGTGCCACGGCATCCCCGGCACCCTCGGTCCCCGCCGCACCGGCCCCTGCTCCGCCTCTCCCCGCTCCAAATCTGCGGCCGCGCTGCCGCCGCCAGCCGAGTCCAGTCACGAAGTCAAACTTCAAGCCCGGAACGATCAATGAAGAGTTTTGCCGTCCGTGGCGCCTCGTGCTTCCTGGCACTAAAATAAATGCAAGAAATCGAAACTTAATTACTTGAAAGAAATCCAGAAATCCCTCTGCATAATTTATCCAGGCATTTTTTCGTGGCGTTTGTGTTGAATGCCCGCGTTTGACTCCGCACGCTCCTCTCTCCAGCGCCGGGCGGGCGGGGGGTGCGGGCCTGGCCCGGCGGATCCCCAGATCCCTGCATCCCCCGCATCCCCGCATCCCCCGGAGTTTCTTCGGCCGAGGGCCGAGGGGGGAATAGGCCGGACAACACCGGGGCGTTTGTGCCCCTCTCCTTTCCCCCATCCGACAGCATCTCCTGGGGCAGGGCTGCGGGCGGGGAGGCAAGCGGGAACCCGGTAACCTCTCCTCCCTGCCTGCAAAGTCTGAGCCCCCAGCGAGGCACTCCGCGGGTATTTTCTGATCTGGAGTGCCTGGCGTAACAATGTGAGTCTCCTCAGCGAGATGGAAAGTGGCGATAAAGTAACTCAGTTATTCTGATAAACTCCCACCTTGTGTTCGATGATTCCCCGTGGCCCCCATATTCCTTCTCACGGACAGGGAATGACACCTGGAGGCTGCGGGTGGGACACTGGCTGGCAGTGCAGCCACGGCCTCCTCATTTGCCATCCAGCCTGGCTGATGAGAGCTCTGCTCGGTGAGCCTTTCGCTGAATTCATTAGCACTGGAAGTCTGCCGGCTCGGGAGCAAACTTTATCATAGACACCTCATCGAGAACTTGAAGTAATGTTATGAAAGAATGAAAAATACATTTGGGAGCTGCCTGGAAACTGAAGTACATTTTGATTTAACTTACATTAACAGAAACCTAATGTAGAAGTGAAGGGATCTAACAAAACCATTAATAATTTAAAAATAATTACAGATAGTCTATCCTTACTATTCATAACCACTCAATATTTTAGACAAAGAAAGCTGAATATTCTTCGTGGGAGAAAGATGTGAGCAGACTGCTAAGCAGGAGCTGTCCAGCTCACACTGCCTCTCCTCTGTTCACACTCATTGCACATTCCCCACAGTGCCAGGATGCTATCCCTAAACTGCTTTTCCAAGAGAGAGGGTGGAGGTGGAGGCAGCCCTGTCTTTGCAGAGGGCTTCTTGGCAGCCATGCAGCGTGGATTTCAGTCCCTCCTCTTTGCTGGAGCTGCTGTTTGAGGTGGGCCCAGTGTGGCAGGAGAGACCAAAAACACTCCCACGCCTCCTCAGGCTCTTCCAAGGTTCTGCCAGCCCTGGAAACCTCAGGAAAGGCCTTCTTCATCCCTAGCCTTGGCTAGCACTGGTGGCAGTAGTGACTCTCCTGCCACAAGCTTTTCAGTGCCATTTAGCTGATATCAGCACAGGAATCACCTGCTTGGCTTGCCACGGCTCTGTACTAAAGCTATTTTTAATACATTCATTTCAAATCAGATTTTCATTGTGTGCTTTATAGCTCAAGGCTCTTGAGGATCCTGCAAGGCTGTGACTTTGCCTGTGTTTCTGTTTGGTTTGGTTTGGTTTCTTTTTGTTTTTTTTTTTTTTTTTGAGATAGACCCGCTGTCCAAACACTGTAAAATCAAAGCAGCTGAATATGCAGCAAACTTCACTGCTCTTCCTTACAGACCAAGATAAAATTGTAAAGAGGGAAACTCAGACATAAAGCAGCTTCTAAAGGAAAAGAAATACTGGATAATACAAAGCAGGTCAATTCAGATCTAACCCTCACAGGAACTTGCCTTATAAATAGCCTCACAGGTGGGATCCCTCCCTAACCACATCCCCAACTCCTACGTGCACTGAAAACATTAAGATCTCATGGATCATTTAAAAAAAAAATCCTATAAATCACACTGTGAATGTCCTTGGGACTCTACTCTTGCTGATTTAGACAAAACCCTGGTATCTTAGATTAGCCTTCATTAATTATTTTCATTAATTTCCCTTGTTATAGATGTATTATCACAAATCATATTCCAAACACATTCCCTAATTAAGCACGAAATTCCTCTCTCCCTCCGTATGCCATTTAACTGGAGCAATGAGGACGTGTGTGTTCAGCCTGGAGGCTGGTGGCAGGCAGTCAGTGCAACAAAAGATGGTGCTTGCATATCAGATACCTTTCAGGACTTGCTCTAACTTACAGAGAATATTTTGATATTTTTATTTGATCCCCAACATGGGCATGTTCTTAGCTCGGAGCTCTTAACCCTTGTAAATTTTCAGTGTCTTCCATCTACTTCTTCAGTGTTCTCAAGGTAAATCTGAAAATTTGTTTTCTTGCCCTCCCTCCACCATGTGAGGTGTTGGCTGAGCTTTTTGCATGTCCCCAGGATTCACCAGGCACCAAGAGCAGCTTTCCCTTTTCGGCCAAGAAATAAAATTATGGCAGTTGATCTGCATTGAAAAAGGTGATGAAAACCTCATATTCCTGAGGCTGTCAACAATGGATAGATGCAATTTAAAAAATGGTTTAGCAGTTGTGTCACTGGGTCAGAGCCATTAAACAGTGTGCTAAAATACTGATTTAAGTAGACAGGGTCCTGCAGCCCCACATGGGAGGTGTGTAATGTGCAGCTGTGGTGCTTGGTGTGTGCTGTGCCTGTGCCTTCCACACTCCCTGTAGTTTTAGTGAGTTCTGGCATGGACTCCTCCTGTTTCATGAGTGGGTAGTGGAAAATGGCTGTGAATTATTCTGTTTCCTCCCTTTGATTCAACATTCACACAATCAGAGCATGGTGGGACTGGAACCTGACTGGTGGGGAAGGCCCCTTAGGACCAGCATCTCCTGGGAATATCAGATGTGTGCTGGAGCATTGGTCCCTGAAAGACCAGGCACCCTGAGCTCAGACCTAGTCCTTGAAAACCAGACTTTAATTCTCAGTAGATATATCTGTATATAGCAGGGATGAAAATGTTAGGGGGTGTCCACCTTTATGTGGCCATAGACACTCAGCTAAGTTTTATTCCAAGCTAATCACAAATCCTCTTCTTTTTCACTGGTTAAAATTCAGCAGAAATGCATCCCACCTTTTGTGCAACCTCTGGACACACATCAAAGCTCTTCCCTTTCCACACAGAGCATGGGCAGGTATCCACCTGTGCTCCCTATCCCTTTTTATAGGTGAGGTATTGTACGTTCTGAACACTGTTAATATAATGAAATCAAATTGTGAAGTGCATCTGTAGCTTGCATCAACATTTCCTGTTGGAAGCAGTGGGTTAGGACTGTGTTATCATGGATCTTTTGCAGTCCTGAGACAGCCATTGAATTCCAGCGAAATCTCTTACAAAGGCAATCAAGAGGATCAATGGGAGATTTGCCAGGAACATCAAAGCTTATTAAATGGTTCTGTGTTAAGAACTGCAAACACAAACAGAAGAAAGAAGACAGATCAGAAAATGGAACTGTGAAGGTAAAGAAAAATTGAAGAAAGCAAATGCCCAGAAAAAAAAAATGCAGGAGATTAATAATTGATTGACTGTATATACAGCCAATCTAAACCAGAGTTTAAAATGCAGACAACTCAGTGTACAGCTGGTAACACAAACTTCTGTAGAGGCATTTATTCGCAAGAACTTTTATCCACACACCCTGCTTTAAATATTTTCCTAAACTGGGATGAACTAAATGTGTGCTTAACTGCTTTACTGTTTGTTTTGACAGGGGAGACCTAGAACAACCCAAAGAGGCTGTCATTTGAAACCTTTCAAATCATCAATCTGCATGTGTCTGATTCTGTGACTGTTGCTGTGTATTTACAGGAAATACAGCATCAAATCATATTTTTACTTGTTAATCCCTTAGCAGTTCTGTTGCCTGGTAGGTGCCCTGACATGGTGAACTTACTTGAGTAACATGCATCTTGCTTTTCTCTTTAGGCCAGCGTGTTTCCTTGGATAAGTGAATTTGTTGCTGCACACCCATGAGACAGGAAACACTTTCCAACAGGTCCCAGCATCCCTGCCTTTCCCAGAAACCTGGGCTCCCAGCATGCCCTCCTGCCTCTGGAAATGCTCCTGCTGGGCCCAGACACTTCAGCCCAAAGTGGGCCAAAATGGTGGGGAGGATTTTTTGGCTTTTTTGTTGAGGTGGTGGTTTTTTTTGTTCGTTTGGCATGGATGTTTAGGGGTTTCTTTAAGGGCATGGGTTAGCTTGGCACCATTTTGAGTAATGTTCGTGCACATTTTTAAATGAGGAGGTTGGACCTGGAGAAGCTTTAACAACCATTTGATCTTGCCAGCCTGGAGTGCTGACAGCTGTGGAATGGCTCTGAACGAGGCGGGGATGCACTGGGGAGTGCCCTGCTTGGAGTCGGGCGGGGTCCTGCCCGCGTTTCCACGGCAGAGCGGGGAGGGGAGAGGATTTAGTGTAACTTGTAGGGAGTCGAAGGTTTGGGGTGTTTGTTTTGGTTTTTTTCTTTCCAGGGAGGTCGAGGCAGCCCGTGTGCTGCAGTGATGGACTCAGGACCAGGATTCCTCCAGCCCTCCTCTCTCTCTCCCCTCTTTTCCCTCCGTGGTCCTGGGTGATGCTTTAGGGCTGGGGGGGGCCCGTGAGAGCCACAGCTCCTCTGTGTTCCCATAGGTAACACCGGGGTCAGGCCTTGGGGAGCCCTGAAAATTTGCTCTGGGACTGATGACTCCTGGAATTGCTTCCAGAGGGCTGGGCTAGGTGTCCTGGAGCTGGTGTCTTCTTGCTGTCTGGCCCCACTGCCTGTTTCTAGAGAATTTGGAAAATTCCTCTCCTCATTCAGAGCCTAAAGCAAACCCTCCTTGGAGTGCTCAACAGAACGTTGTGACTCACCTGCTGCAAGGATCATGCCAGAGGTAAATATTAGAATGAAATGTGGTTCTTACTTCATCTCTCTCTAACACCTTATGACCTTCCAATGTCCCCAGAAGGATGTTTCATGGCATGCCACAGTATGTTGCAGTGCACATGTCAGCTGAGAGACAAGGTGGTCCAATTTGTGCTCAGGAATTGCTCAGAATCCTTAAAAATGAACCAGACAACCAGAAAAGTTCAGGAACCTGACAAGTAAGGGTTACATGCCTGGAGGTCAAAGCCAATGAAGTTAATCAATTAGCAAGGCCCAGATGCTTTAGGTACTAAAAGGTGGTGGTGGGGAAGCAAACCCAGAACAGATGGGTGGAAAGGATATCTTCTTGCAGGCAAGTGAGGGAAAGAAAGTGGGGAAAACAGTTTTGGTCTATTTGGTTCACAATTGTGCTCCAGCTGAGGGTGGGAGCTCATTCTCTGTGGATTTGGTGAAGCCTGCCTCGGGAAGGGAGGCAAACAGTGCTGGTTTGGGAGCTGGCTTGGTCAGAAGACTTGTGTGGGGTTTGATGTTCAATATTCATACAGCTGTGTTTTAGCAGGGTGAACTCTCTACACACAGCTGTCATTTTCACAATGTTGTAGATAAGCTGTGTCAGCACAGCCTTTATAAATCCCATTTTTACCAAAGATTTATGATGCAGCTGTAAATGTGTGCTCTGGACTGCTATCTTCTATAGAGGGTTTTAGTGAGGAATCTTATTTTTAGAGGGTTAGTGCATTTATTTTCTATGCCTAAGATACACAATGAAAAATGTGATTTATAATGTGGCATAATAAAAATGGATGATGTTGGAGGGGATAGCAGACTTACTTCTGTACCTACACAATGTATCTTTTCTTAACGTTTTGGTAATGATTTTACATGTGCATTATAGTGGCGTGAGAGGTAGTGACAGTGTGGCAGGCAACAGAAAGAGCTGCTGTGTCAACCTGCACCCTAATCAAGACCACAATCTGTGTATAGAGAAGCCAAGCTGGTCAAAGAGGGAGGGAAGAAACATTAATTCAGCAAAGGTACATGACTAGATTTTGCTTCTATTTATTCCACTTTAAGTCAGAAAAAACTGAGTGAATTGGAAGCATCTTTGCTGAATTATGTGAATGCTCCAAACATCTCAATGTTCTTTGAAAATTCAGCCAGACCTGGGAATAGCTGGGTAGCTTTATTCTGAGAGCTGAAATATGCTGCTCTTTGGTAAGACTCTATTTTAAAGAGGCAGTCCAATGTTACATCTGGTTTCAAAGCAGACTGCAGTTCACTATTTGATTTTGTGTGGTTTTGCCTTACCTGTTGTAAGGTAAGATATCTGTAATGATCAACTTTTTGGTTTTTTTGCATAAATCAAGGTGTTCCATGTAAAATGGTGGGAAATGACAGATCTCTGTATCTGTCTGAACAGTGGCTTGGTTTCCTCTAAGTCAGGGACTTTGTGCTCTTAAGGTGCCTCTGGCATCTGCAGAGCAAAAGCCGTGGAAGGGACAAATGAAAACTGGGCTGGTGCCTTTCTGGTGGGCAGAGCTCCTGCCAAGCCAAAGACCAGCCATCAAATCAGAGTTTCATCTGAATCTGGAGGAGAGACTTAGGCTGTAGCAGTACTACTAAAACTGAGGAACTGCTACGTGAAATTTGCAATTGTATTTTGGTGGGGAGTTTTGCTTTTTGTTTTGTTTTGTTTTTCCAGTTAAAGAAATTGCTGGCAAACCAGAGAGTATAAAAACTTAGTCCTTTAGTGTATACGTGCAGTTATCTCTTGAAATCATCATCCCTCTTTATATAATGTAAGCAGAAATTCTTATGTAAGTTAGCACTTCCCTAGTTTGTCAGTAAATGTATGTATGAAATGGACTTTAAATCCTACACTGGCACACATCAGAATATTAACATTTCAGGTTATAGCATTGCTCAAGTCAGGGCTATACAATCAGTTTGTGAACCCTTTCCAGTAGTAAAAAAACCAGACCCTAACTATAAATTGACAAAAAATTAGTTCAGATTTTGTGATGTTCTTGCCAGCTTCTCTGGTGTGACATCCCCAAATTTGCTTCCTTCCACTCCTTGTCAGTTTGCTTAAGTAGAAACAAGAAAGAGGAAACATCACCTTTTAGATAAATCACCCCCAACAGTTTCGCACAAGACGTAAATGAGAAATCTGGCCTTTATCTGCTCATGGTTTTTGAGCCATATTTCCAAAACTCATGCTAGCATGGGATTTTCTGGGATTAGCTGAAAGAGAGGAAACTTTTGTTGTCTGTGTCTGGTTTAGATTGCTAAAATTTTGCTGTTCAGAACTTGCTTGAAGTCTACTGGTAGTTTACACTTATGTGCAAATAACTTTTTTTTTTTTTAATCTGCCCCTTTTTCCTATAATCTGTCATGAAAAGAAAAGTGAGAACAGCATTTTAAAGCAGGTAGTGGATGGTGGGATCACAGGTGATGGCAGTGCAGGATGTGAGCAGGAAGTGGACGCCTGCTGAGGGTAACTTGTGTTATTTAGAAAGGTCTGTGTTTCATGGGAAAAGCAGTAGAGGACAGAGAGTACTTGGTTCTAGAGGGGGAAAAGCAAACCATTCCTTCAGGATGAAGGCTTTTGCTCCTCCAGTGTGGTGAAAATGCTGTAGGGGATGAGGTTTTTAAATTTTTCCATGACTCTCTGACTCTGCAGAAGCAAAATCTTCCTTCACGACTAGTCCAAGGTATGGAACAAACACGCCCAAGAACTGGGGACTGTTGCTTACTATCTTTTACCTCAGATCTCAGTCCCTTTTCTGACTTGCTGATACAGAAATGTCTCTGTGTGTTTTAGCCAAAGCAACTCATCTCATGCCCACCACTGAAGCAAAGTGAAATAGGAGAGGGCTATAGAAACATGAAAATCTAAGCAGGAATTAAAAAAAATACATCCTGAGTGGCTGGGATGAGGATAAGGGAGCACAGTGAGCCCACGGTAGTCATTACGTGCACTGCTTAACACGGCCCCCATAGCAGCACCTGGATGCTCCAGTGCTGAGCACCTGCATGAGCAAGGAGAGACCCCAGCAGGCTGGGAGCTTGGGTGCTGCCAGGGGCTCGTGAGGAGGGTGAGCTGTCAAGCAGGAGGATGAGTTTGCTCTGGGTTAACACGGTGGTTTTATTATCATTAACTCAGCTGGTAGTGGAGGAAGTCTGAGGCAAGCCTGGGGTTTTCATAACTGCCAGGGAGAGTCCTGAGAGAAGGTGTTGGGTGTTCAGGCTCAGTCTGTCACACACAGTGACTGTGGGTGGTTTGGGTCTGCAATTTCCAGAAGCAACTAACACAAGAAAACACAACACTGACTCAGTGAGGTGAAGCAAATATCATACATCTCAGTACTAATTCAAAAGTTATTTTTCATCCTTGCACTTGCCTAATGCAGTCCAGGAATTTCCTTTTTTTATTTCCCCAATTGAAATTGAACTGAATCAAGGTTTGAATCCCACTTATTTCAAGATCATGCTCCAGAAAACCCTAAATAAAAATGCTGTGGGTGCCGACTGACAAACAATGTGTTCGGGGTTTAGAAACCAGCCCCTGACAGCTGTTCTCTGTTTGAAGTTTCTTGCTGGCTCCTAGTTTTGGGAAGTTCAGACTGCACAGGCCCAGCTGCCATCCAGCCTGGTAACCACCACAAACTCACCTTTCCTGTCGCTACTCTTTCATGTTCAGTGAGGGTCTGATTGCAGACAGCTCAAATTGGATACTAATTCCCTGTGTTGGCCATGCTGCAGTCTTATGTCCTGCTGGTCTTGGAGTAAATTGAACATAGGAGATTTGGCAGTAGGTGGACTTGGTAATTTTTATTTTCATAAGAAGCTGACCAGCCAATATCAGTGGAGGATAATTCCTCTTAATTACCTTAAATCATCAAGCAGCTTTAATAACCAGAGTGACACATGAGGGTGAGGCTACCTGTTCCTTCCCAAGCAGGAGTGGGTCCTGGCAGAGCTGGGCTCTGCCCATTCCTGGCCCCTGGAGCTCAGCTGGGAGATGGAGCTGGGTTGTCAGCTGCTCAGAGTCCCTGCTGTCCCCTGGTACACATTTATGTGCTGAGAAGCACAACAGTGCTTGCTTCTGGCTGGGGTCTTCAGAGGCAGCTACGACACCAGTAAGTAAAAGTTAATTGCAAATTTATTTCCACGTAGCAATAAGGGAAAAACACTTGGGGCCAGTTTCCTTTAAAGAAAAAGGGAGGAAAAGCCTGTTCTACACCCATTTGATTAACCTGTGCTGTTAATCACTGCCAGGTTTATGAACCTCTATTATAAACTTGTTACTCTAAGGGGTTTCAGTTCAGTGATTGAAAAACAGCTTTAGGGCCTGGGTAGGTAAGAGTAGCAAGAAGTACAAGTAGCAGCACTGAGCCTTTGAAGAGGTGTATAAATAATTAGCAACATATTTCATGTGGACTCTTTCGTCAAGGTATCCTGTCAGACCTGGGATTTTATCAGAACATGACAAAAATGTAGAAAGAGCTCTACATTCATTCCAGCCTAACAAAGTTGATATCTAAAATAATTTGATGTATTAGAAGCTATTTTAGGTCACAGGTAACAGCTCTGCACTGCTGAACTGCTGTATCTGCTCAGGTCTCCTCAGAAAGCAGAAAGTGTCTGGAAGGTTCTTTACATTCTTGTGTCTTTTGAATTTTTAGATCCTTATTTCATGGTTGCAAAACACACAGCGTGGGTGAAAACCTGAACTGCATCTTAAGAAAGAAAAGTGATGAATAAATAGTAGCCCATGCAGCTTCAAAAAGTGGAGGGTAATATAGCAGGTAAAATAGAAAACAAAGGTGGGAACTTCTCAAAACACTCCAGTAGAGGGAAACCCAAACAAACAACCCCTAAACACATCCTACCATGCACACCCCTGCCCATGGCAGAGGGACTGGAACCACATGATCTTCAAGGACCCCTTCCAACTCAAACCATTCTATGATTCTGTGATACCCTTGTATCTCACTCAAAAGGCACAAAAAGTTTGTTCTTATTAGTAAATAATAAGCACAAATCCTGATGAAAAATACACATCTGGAAGCACTGCAACTGTCTTACATACCAAGCACAACAGTGGTTTAATCAGTTTGCTTTAGCATAATTCCAGTTGGCTTAGCTTTGCTGTTTATTTTGTTTGTTTTGTTGGGGTTTTTTTCCTTGTTTATGTGGAAAAACAGTTTGTTTTTTAGGGCAACCATTTCTGTTCTCCCATTTTTAAACACTAATCCTGATCTCTGGGGAGCAGCCCCACCTCCTCCTTGTGTAGGGCTTTGCTCATTCCCACGTGGAGGAGCTCAGTAGGCTTTAGTGTGAGTTTTGTCCAAGGAAGAATTACTTTAATTCACTCAACCCAGCACCCTCTGGTGTGTGTGGGACCCCTACAAGAATTCATGCACTCAAATGCAGAGGTTATTTTAGCAGAAGTCAGTCGGTCTCTGCTATTTTCAGAAATGCTAATGGGACTTCCATGAGGTCAGGACTTTGAATTTGGAAACTAAAGCAAGGATTAACTTCAGTTGTTTAGAGCACTTGCTCTATTAACCTGCACAGAATCAAGATTTCACTCTTCACCTTTTCTACCAAGGCTTTCTGCTCAGCTTTGAAGTCTGGAAGAATAAATCAAATTCAAAGAGTGAACTTCATTTTGCCTTCAGTTCAAATATTTGGGCTGAGTGGTGGTAATCTAAGTGCAAGGCCACAGGTTAGTGAATTTTTAAGTCCTGGGCATGAGGCATTCTCTGCCCCTTCTACTTACATTAGGAATTACACAGACCTGTTTAAATAACAACTACAGTTATTTTTTTAAATAGCTTTAGTGCTTGTGTGCATTTGTATTTTAAGAGAATGGTGCTTGGGCACCAGGCAAAATACCCAGAGAGGACTGGCTTTGTATCTTTCTCCTTAACAAAATTCATTCTTCCTACTCTGGTTTTAACCTGGAAGAAATGCTACAGAAATCCATAGGCATTGCCAAGGCAAAGTAAGTGATGGAAAAAGCACGTCTGTATTTTTTTTTTGTCTGCCTTCAACCCCTTCTTGTGTCTGCTGGAAGCTGACCTTAACTTGTGTGTTTCATATCCCACAGTCAGGCTGACTGATTTGGTAGCCGCCTCTGTGGCAAGTTTGAGTTTTATTTCCACAGTAGCCCACAGGGCAGGTATTACACTTGACAAGTGAGTGGAAGCAGTGCCACCCAGCCATTACTTTTTAATATGCTAACCAGGAAAATGAGCCTTTTAAGTGCCTGACTTGCAGGAGGTCATCATTAGTCTGTCAAGGTATTTCTTTCCTGTCTTCTTCTATAAACATATTTGATACGGCAACTCCCAGTTATGCTGTTGTGAACAGACAAGACATCCTGTTTATGAAAACAGACTCCTCAAAAGCGAGCTGTGGTGGCGGGTGAAGGAGGAGAGGTTGTTTACAATATTTTAAGCCAAACGGTTCTTTTGGCAGGAGGTTTTCTGTAACAAGTGAGAACAACAAGAATTAGCTCTCTCAGCATTTCAACAAGCAGAGATTTTTGTCTGTAATGAGAAGAATGAGACTTGTTTGACATAAACTACAAAACAACACAGGAAAGATGAAGAAGGAGGGCAGAAATACATTACTGAAGGTGAGAAGAAACAACTTCACCACTCTGCTGTGAATTCAAGATTCTTGCTCATTATAATGTATAATTACAGCTGGCATCATTCCAGAGGAGGGGTTGAAAGAAGGTAGGTCTTACCAAGTGTGTTAAATCCTGTTGAGGAACTGACCACAGCAGCAGCCCACCTGAGTTCATGTAATCCAAAAGATTCCTGTCTTATTCTTCTGTACCAGGTCCTTCTTTATGCAGAAATGCAAATTCTCTTTGGACTCCTGAGATTTGAAAACTGATTAGAATTTTTATGTTCCTTCGTTAAGGGTAAAAATAGGCTATCCCAAGATAGACAGCCCCCCAAATTACATTCTGATCTGAGAAAATGGGAATAGCTTACTTTTGCCATGAAATGAATAACTACTTTCAGCAACCATGGCTTGGTTGTGCCTCTTCTGAAATTTTGTTGTCTTTCTGAAATTTTTAGCTATTTAGTGATAAATTGACTAGTGCCGGATTCTATTTACTTGAAGTAGTCTTATTTGTCATATGTCATTAAAAAAAGCAAGCTTTAGGTTAGCTTTCTATGTCTAGTATGTGACTGAGGACAGCAGAGAGATTGCTATCCTGATTTCCCCTGCAGTCCTCCCAAGAAGCAAAGCTTGAATTGGTGAAGAGTCTGGAATGAAGTTTGGGTAACTAACTGTGTCTTTGCAGCCCCATAGGGCATGGGTTTTGTTTCTAGAGACAGTGATGGACCAGGATACTGTAGGACAATGTAAATATTAATTTCAGGCTCAGGGTGGTTGTTGGTGGTCTCCTATAATGGAACCTGATTTCCTTCTATGACAAGGTGATCCCTCAGTGGATGAGGGAAAGGCTGTGGATGTGTCTACCTGGATTTTAGTAAAGCCTTTGAGAGAGGTTCCCACAGCATTCCCCTGGACAGACTGGCTGCTGGTGGCTTGGCTGGGTGGACTCCTTGCTGGGTGAAAAACTGGCCGGGCCCAGGGAGTGGTGGTGGAGACCAATGCCCTCGGTGGCCGGTCACGGGTGCTGCTCCCCAGGGCTCAGCACTGGGGCCATATTTCCAGTGATGGCCTGGATGAGGGGGCTGAGGGCATCCTCAGTTTGCAGGTGACACATCTGGGCAGCAGTGCTGATCTGTTGGACGGCAGGAAGGCTCTGCAGAGGGGTCTGGACAAGCTGGATCCACGGGGAGAGGCCAGTGGTGTGAGGTTGAACAACCTGAATGATTTAGTGACCCCAGGATTCCAAGTCTTACCTATGCAGCTTTCCTTCTGTTTGGACACAACTGTGTGCTGCTTATTAATATTTCATTTTTATTGCACATGCACACGGCTAAGAATGGTGCTTATCTATGCATAAAAAGGCTGTTAATAACTGCTCCTGTATGTACATATTGGTTTCCAGAATCTTATTACAGAAGCAATTTTTTCTGCCCAGTTCTACTCTGGTGCTAGAGGCTCCACTCGCTCTCCATGTCAGCCCAGAATTTTTTGATTCTTTATAGGAGAACAGCTAAAAAAATCAAGATATCTTAGGATCTTAAAGCAACTAAATAATTTTTACAAAAGAATTTAAGAAGAATTATTTGGATCTATTTATTCCTTGTATTTCCTGATGGCAATGCCATTTTCCTCACTAGAGATGTCTGGGGAAACTGAAAATATGAAGGGATGTGCATTTCACTGTATTTTACCTACAGTCTTTGGTATAGGCCCTGGTCTGTTATGAAGCCATAAACAGTGTTAATGGGATTGTAAACAGAGATGCAAAACAAGGTTAGGTCTGCTAAGCAAAAAAAAAAAAAAAAAAGGAGAATTACATTGAAGTGAAGGTTCATGGGGTTACTCCTGCTTATAGGGGAGAAAACCATGTGTGTGTTGTGTGAGCATGTGGATATATATGAAAAAAAATGAGGTGCATATATGATCTACTGAACTTTTATTTTCTGTCTGTAGGATAAAACTTTATTAAAATCAGCAAGAGAAAAATTAACCAAGATTTTTGCTGCAAGAGAGTTCTTGCAATTTCAGGTCTATGGTGTTAGTTTGGAAAACAGGGTATTTGTTTTTTTTTTTCCCCTCAACACTGGTATGAACTTTAATTAAACCAGGTACCCATATGTTTACATAGAAAGACAAACAGTCTGTTTATTTCAGCAGCTGTTCAACAAGCCACCAGCACAATCAATTAGATTAATCCCAGGAAATAAAACCTGAAATAAAGATGATATCTGAAATCATTTTTATTCATGGTTAGAGACCATGCAGATTCTTTTGACAAGTTGAAAAATCTTATGGGTGATGTTGAAAACTTCAATGTACAAGTGCTAATTCGATTTGAGGGCAAAAAACCCCTGTCTTGATAGAATGGTTTCTGTAGAGATATTACTAGAATAGCAAACCCCCAAGCAATACAAAGGCAGCCTGAGTATTGTATGCTCATTACCTGAATTTTCAAACACTTAACAACTGTGAAAAGTATGAATATGCAAAGCTTCCAGACTCTGACCAACATTTTTCTTTTTCTTTTCTATTCCTGGAGTGAAAAAGCCAGTGGTTTATGTCATTGCACATATATAACTTCCATTAACTCAATTTAAAGTTGCATATGATATAAGGTCACAGGTCTCTAACTCAGCAGAGCATTTAGGTAAATCAGCCTCTTCACCAGCTGCAGCACCTTAAATACGTGTGTGAGTGTTCTGTTGAACTGGGGCTAAAATTTCAGCTCTTGTATCTTCACAGCTGTTATGCAGGGGAGATAAAAGGTGGACCTTGCACAGACAGTGCAATATTAAGAATTTATTAAATCATAACTGTGGAGATTTAAAATGTTAAAATGGGAATGAATTCCTGCCTTTAATGGTGAGGATCCTAAACAGTCATACTCTTCTCTAGAAGAAAAGACACAGAAAAGAGAGATTTACACCGAATGTCTTATATGAGGGAATGGTTTGAATAAGAATTGGCATCCCATGTGGAAGACCCCTTGACCTCCATGAGGATTTCAGGGACTTAGTGCCGGGTTGAGTCGGAAGGCTGCAAAGGCAGTGTTAATTTGCCTAATTTTAAGTTCTGGGCCAGATTATGCAAGCTCTTGTTTGCATATATAGTCCTTTATGTCTGAACATTTTGTGGCAGCATTTTATGACAGATAACATATCAGCCCTGAAGTTTTAACTGGAAATGAGAAATACCACAAACTACACATTGCAGTTACACAGGCATTGTTGCCTGACCCTCATCTTTTGCTCTTTCTCATGTGCGACGTGCCACCAAATATTGACAGAGAAAAAACCCCCTGAGATATGTGTGCAAGACTTGGGGTCCTGTGCTTACTGATTAATGCTCAAAGCTTTGATATCTAATCTTGAACAAGACAGTAGAAACTACAAGGGTGTGTGGTTTTTTGTTTGGTTTTTTTTTTTAATAAGCTAAAATCATCTTGCTATAAATAAAGGACACCAGTCTCTGCAAATTAAGGATGCAGGTCAATAACAAATCTGTTTATATTAGATTGTTTCTTAAATATAAGAAAAACAGGTTTTAAAAATTAAAAAGTGGAACTGTGTATAACACTGAAGAATGATACACACACACACAAAAAGCAGTTCATGCCCAGTGAATGCCTTTATCTTTTAGGAGCCAACATTTTATTCTGTACAGGCATTAAAGGATTTATTCTGGGTGTTTTCTTTCAAGATACTTGTAGTGGTTTTCCTCCTTGCTAATTCTTACTGGTGCTGTTTGCAAGTGACTTCTCAGCTGCTTGAGTCCCTTGATCATAGAATCGTTTAGGTTGGAAAAGACCTGTAAGATCACTGAGCCCAACCATTAACCCAGCACTGCCCAGCCCACTACAAAACCATGTCCCCCAGTGCCACATCTACATGTCTTTCAAGTAATTCCAGCAATGGTGACTTCACCGCTGCCCTGGGCAGCCTGTTCCAATGCTTTACAACACTTTGGTGAAGGGATTGTTCCTAATATCCAATCTAAACCTTCCTTCGTACAGCCTGAGGCCATTTCCTCTTGTCCTATCACTCATCACTTGGGAGAAGACACTGACCCCCACCTGGCTACACCCTCCCTTCAGGCAGCTGTAGAGGGTGCCAAGCAGATAAATATTCTAGGTTATGACAAAGGTGTTGAGGCTCCAAGCAAAGAGCTGGAAGAGCTGTATTTTCCCTAGGCTCCCAAAGTCCTAGGCTGTGGATGCTCACATGGGTGGGACCTGTTGGAACACGTGTTGGCACCTTCTCTTCAGTCTGAATGCTCCTGTTACCTTCCTGTGGCCACCAAGTGGCCAGGCGAGCACCACGGGGTTGTGATTCAGTGTGGAGATGGGCAGTGGTGTGCCCTGGGAGCCGGGAAATGCTTCCTGGTCCTTTGTGTATGCTAAATTACAGTGGAGGAGTGGAGGGGGAATGTCACAGCAGTCTGGAAGTGTGGCTGGGATTTGAAATGAGACTTGCTAAAAGCACAGCTGCTCGCTTCAGCATCTCCACAGTGAATTTTCTCAATGGACAAATATTCTACTGAAATTTTTCGTGTCTCTATTACTTTAATCTAAAATGTGAAAATCAGTTCAAGTTTCTGCTTAAATATTGTCCAAAAAAAAGTGTCTACCTACTTGCCCTCTGTAAATCTGTAATAATGCATGTAGTAGCTAATACGTATTATATGCATTTTACTGAGGTCAAGAAATTAGTTTATGATAAAAGAAACCTGATGGTTTTTAGAGCCCTAAATTATTCATAAAAATCAGTTGTAAAATAAGCATCTTGTGAATAAGGATAAGCACAGGAGAGAAATGGTGTCACCTTTACATGCTCAGAGTAATGTTCAGAGCATGACTCAGCCTTAACTGTGGTGGGCACTGCCAACTACTGACCGGGATTTAAGGTTTCAGCTGCCGTGTGGCTTCCTAGCTAAGAAATGACAAGTCAAGTGAGCTGCAATCAATATGCTGCTGCTTCCTGGATTTGTACACATTCCCTAGTAATCAATTTAAATTTCTGTTTGGCTGCCATTGCTAAAGATGACCAGAAAAGAAGGGGTTTGTGAGAATAAACGAAGCATCCCATTGCTTTAGACTGTGCTGTGTCTGACTTGTGCAAAATGATTTGGTGTTAACTCTGTAGCTTTCCTTTTGCATAAGAAGGCTGGCCCTGTACTTTGGAATGCTGAATAGAAAATTAAAAATGCAGGCCAATCTTCGGGAACATTTTACTTACTGTTTTAATAAACTTTTGTTTATGCCTAGAGGTGCCATTAAATTACCAGCCAGACATTAATATACAGTACACAAGGGATCTTGTATATAAGCAATGATTATTGCTGTGTGACTCAGATGGAGCTTGCTGTGCACCCAGATAGCTGCTGGACAGGAGGGGAAGAGGGAATACCTGTCTGGATGGAGGGTGCTGGTGCTTAGGCAGTACTGGATACGCCAGTGGGTTGGGCAAATTAAGAAGAAAGCTATTTTTCCAGAGCAGGAGCATGACTCAAGGGGACAGTGGTCTGTCATGGCAGAAACACCTCTGCTTTCTTGCCTAAAATAACAGAAGGCAAGCACATGCCATGGATGGTCCTGGAGCTAAAGGTACTAAGCATTTCCAAGCCAAGCATTGTTCTGGACCCCCTTAAACAAGGAGTCTTTTTCCACCACAGAAGCATCTGCTTCAGCTTCTGATTCTGAGTGTGCAGGGATGCTGGAAATGGTTAATTCCAAACATGGCTTGCTTTCTATGCTGCTGTCTCCACCGTGAGAACAGCACCTAGAGAAGCAAAGACTGCAAGAACAAGGCAGAGTTAAACGTGGACTATGGCCTTTCCACACTGGAAAGCACCTGAGTAACAGGGTAGAGAGGTAAAATCAGGAAGATGTGCCTTGCTGCAGGTCTTGTGATAACCTCCTTTCACAGACAGGTACAGCTTCAAATGGGGGATTGCAGGAGTGTTGTAAGTTCATCTAGAAGGAAGAAATTCAAAATCCCTCCAGCTCCTGAAAAAATGTATGCCAATTAATTCTGAATTGGGATTTTCCTTTACATTTGATCTACTTAAGAATGCACCACAAGGAAAGCTTCCTATGAGGAAAGCTTAGAAATGCTCTCAGGGAAAAGGCACCATCGTAACTCTCCCACTTCCTAAAGGGATCAGGGTAGAACTCTGTGTAATGCACATCCTCTAAAGGAAATACAAGGCTCTACCTAATACAGCCTCTTTAGGTTCTGCTGAAAAAAACCCCAACCAGATGATCCCTCCCCATCTCTGCTCTTTTTCTAACTTCCCTACTGTGCTTGCTGACTGACTTGTACCTAAAAAAAAAAAAAAAAAAAAAAGATTACTTCCTTCCCTCGTTTACTACAGCTCAAGGCTGTGGCACTAAAGCTGCTTACATGGAAGGAAATGGGGGAGATTGGATGAGACCTGTGAAATGAGCAATACAAAATTGCCCAAGGATGACTTGTGTGGCATAAGCTGGATAGATGTCAGGCAGCGAACAGCGCTGCTTGGAAATCTGTGTGAAAACTGATTATGTTGTAGGAGTATTTCAATTTCACAAAAGAAAAACTCTTTGCTTTCCCTGGGAATAGGAAAGAGAAGACAGGGTGTCCCAGGAGCAGAGCTATTCAGCAATGTCCTGGTATAAGCACGGGCAGATGCTAAACATGAGAGAAGGGAGGAGTGAGAGGGTTTAGCAACTATGTTGGCTGTGCCAAAAAAAGCAGGTGGTGGATGTGACAGAGGTGCAAAAGTTTTGCCTCGTGGTTAGAGAGGCAGTAGTAAGGGAAATGAATTCACAGTGCAAGGAGAGCAGCAGGACAGTAGGCTTGGATAGAAAAGGCTTTCCCTTCAGGCTATGTCCCTCATGGTGCTGCTTACCTTGGGACAGTATGTATCCCAAAATCCCACCTCAGGGTCACTTCAATCCTCTCTTTCTCTGTCTTCTCCTTCTCTTTGTTTAAATAAGCAGTTTGGCCGGACACTTCTGGAATAACAACAGCATCCAAAACTTTTACCAGATAGTGCTGACTTCATGATTTGATTCTGATTAACTGCCAAAAAACTGAGGCAGTCATGTTTTTCCTTCTATTTGATGGTTGGAGGGGCTGTGTTTGTTTCCGTGGTTTTGTTTTTCATTTATGTCATTATTTGCCAGCAAAACACAATCGTGTCCTTTGTTTTAGTTCAGCTTTATTCTCCTGTCCTCATGTGATGCTGTTTTAGGCACAAAGTGTCCCAGTTTTTTTAATACTTCATAACTTATTAATGTTGCAGATTGTGGGATGAAGAGTTGTCAGCAACCTCATTTTTTTAATGTATTGACAGATATAATATCTGATTTGTTATTAAATAACCTTTAAAGCATTTCTTCCTCTCTGGTTATATTTTTCCTAATTATTTAGAGTGTTTCCCAATAACTTATCTCCCATCCTGGCTCTACTTTTTTTTTTCTTTTGCATATGCTTCACACTTGATGTTTTTTCACTTAAACGTGAACCTGATTAACGTCAGACATACCAGACCCCATCTATTAATGTGCTCTCATGCCTCTCCAGGAGAGGGTGTGTGGGAACATGCCTCTCAGGACTGACATATGCAGCACTTGGAAGCCCTTAAGTTCCCGTGACATCACTTCCTAGTCCATTTTAATTAAATGGAAAGGTGAGATAGACTGGGATCAAATAACTCAATTTGCAAATGCTGTGGAATTCATTTCAATGCGGGTAAAGGATTTGTCAAGTTATGTATCTGTAAGGTCCCTTATTTTGTTGTATTTTTGGAAAGGTCTGGTTTATTTAGGGAAGAGGGGGGAAAACCTTTCTTTGTAAATTGGTACCCTGGTTTGTATAATATGAGGCTTGGTTTCCATCCTGCAGGGGAAATTGTGAGGGCTGAATGGCCAGTAATGAACACGGTTTGATGTTCAGAAGTGTCACCAGAAGTCAAGGTGCCAGGCTAAGCACAAAGGATGTGCTACACTTGCATCTTTCTAGTGCACATCACACTGATCCTGAGCCTGTCATCTCCTAAATGACCAAACTGGTCAGAGCTCTGTCTGGGGAGTGCACTTTGCTTTTCTCCAGACTGATGGAGAGCTGGGTCCTGGCCTGTGGTGAGGACAGGACATGGCAGTGACCTGCAAAGATCCCAGAGGTGTGAAGCAACAGGTGCCACAGTATGAGGAAGTCAAACTGACAAACCTCAGCAAGTGTGAAGCCTTCTCTGGCTTTCTCCCTCAGGGAAGCTGTGAATTTGTCCTGTTTGAACCTTTAAACTCTTTAGTAATATTAAAATCAAACAGGACAGATGCAAGAGAAATAAGGCTCTACCTTCAGTTCAGCTAAGAGAATACAAAGTTTGGAGCAGGCGCTGTCCTTCCCCTTGGACAATCCCTTCTTCTAGAAGATAAAGCCTAAGCTCCTAAAAACCAGCTTTCAGCAACCTTAAGATAAACCTAGAAACTTCTAGCAGCTGATTTTTCTGATGGCTGCTCCTTCCAAACTCGACCTTTGTGACAGGTGCCTAATTTCAGCACTAGAGGGGCTGGGGTGACTGCTCTCCCCTTTCTGCTTTCTGTGATTTGCATGCTCTTTCTATTATGAGTGGTTAATTACTCTGAAAGCATTGTGAAAAGTTTGCATCTGCACATCTGTGCATCCACACCCAGGAATACATCTCCTGCTCCTCCCCTGCAAAAACACAGCAGATTTTTGTACTGAAACTGCTCATGTTGTAGGTATTTTGGTATGATTATTATAATGTTAGAAAGCTATTTTTGTAATGAGAAAAAGATATAAAGCTATCCCCATGTTATCTCTGAAGTATTTTATTTGATAGGTTAAATCCAGTTGTTCATTGTGAAGTTATCTAGGGAAGCTGTTTCCTGTTCTTGCTTTCATTTTTCAGGTTTAAATATGTACAGCTTTTATGGTTTTAAAAAAATATTTTTTTGTCTTATGTTTTTGAATTGCAGTTGAAGAAGCCCATAATTTGTATCAAAAGCACAGTTTTATTATGCCATTAGCTTTTTTTCTTTTTTTTTTTTTTTTTTTTACCTAATGCAACCTTCTGAATACATTATAGCCTTGCTGTCTACTGGGAAAGCATATTTCTGTGTAAAAGTGCTAAACATGAAAATTTCTTTAAATCTATATAGTCTCTTGGCAGTCTCTGGGGAGAAGGCAGGAGAAATCATGAGTGAAGCACCAGTAAACCAGGTTCTGTTTCTGTGTAAGAACAAGCAGGTTCTAGGAAAGGGATTGGCAAAACCCCCACTTGTTTTTTAAATTTTCTTCCTAATGCCTAAGATTATCACATGAAAATTTCACTCTGGGCTCTTAAGTAAAAGAAAAATTGCTTATTTGTTGAATACCTAAATATGTAAAAGGACCTTTTACTAAAAGTTTAAAAAAGCATTATGCATCTAAGGCCTCTGAGGAAAAAAAGTAATACAATTATAGAGATAAAACCAAAGATTCACAAAACCTTTCATCATCTCATAGCTTCTATTTAGAAAAGCACACCTATGTGTGTGTTTAAATCCCATTAAGTGCTGTTCTAAATGGAACTTGTACATAATTCCTGCTACTGCATTTACTAAGGATAGCAAGTCCTGCAGCTGGCAATACCTAAGTGCTCACAGGCTTTCAATAATTTTCGGTAGCAACAACCAAAAAATCCCTTGCAGATGCTTAAAGCAGTATAAGCACCTAGGCCAAGACAGAATAAATACTTGTAAATTCCTTTCCATAAGGAAATCCAGATAATGGGATCAGCAATCTCTTCAACAGCCTGAGAAAATCTGAGATCATGCCACTAAGTGCTTGTGAGAAATATAAATGTGTTGTAAACTGCCTCCCATATATTTCCACTTTTTCTCCTCAACTTTCGTATTTATAATTAACACCTCTCTTTATCTTGTTCATTCTGAATATCTTTGTTCTTTTCAAGCTAAATTATTTAATACTATCTCTTCCTCTCGTTTAAGCTCCCTTTATCTCGTGATCCCCTCTCCTTTATATTAAAATCTCTCCTGTCTAAACGCATAATCAGATGACATCGGTGACTTGGGAGCTTAAAAATCCTGACACATTCCCTAAAATAACTGTGCAGTTATTAGGCAGAAGGGTACGTGGTGCAGACCAGGGGCTGGCTACACAAAAGGAACAGGCTCCATATGGCACGAAGGGGAGCCGACGTCTCGGCATCAGTCACAAACCACACAAGGCTGCTTGTTCAAAATGTGAAGCCCAGAAATGTCCAGAGCACTCCTGCATCTCTGCAGACATGAAAACCAGTCCCTGCTCACATGAACTCTCCTGTTGGTTTCAGCAGGCTACCTGTGAGCAAGAAAGGCTTGGTGCCACGTAGCTACACGTGTCACGAAGCTCTTGCATTATGCAGAAGGAAGCACGAGGGCCTTTGGAGGCAGCAAAGCATCTGGAAGCCCCGAGGTATGTTTGCAGTTGAACAAAAATGAAAATGTGGTCATGTGAAATTAGAGAGAAGCTAAATTCTCATTCCTATGTTATGTCTAAGCCACAGCTAAATATACCCCAAAAGGTTTTTGTGCAGTTTAATGGAGAATACACATACATGTGCCAGACCATTCCAGGATCTGGGCGAGTCCCAGGGGTTAATTAGAATATGTGTATTATCTGTATGGGAACTTGAGCAGGAACATTTCTCCTGAAGTGTTGCAGACACAGTTTTGGATGACAGACAGATTGTCCCTCCCTAATAGTGAGAGGGACAAATGCCTCAAGACAGATGATAAATTCCCTGAATGCAACACTGATGCTGACTTGCAGACAGATTTAAAAGCAGGAACAGTTTCATCTTTTTACTCTAAGAGATCTGTATGCTTACCACAATAATAGCAGGACAGCTTTTAAACAAAACCAGCTAAAATATCTTTGTACAAGTTTTTCAATACACAGCTTAGAATATCTGCATATGCATTCATATCATGAATATCTGCATTTTAAAGATTACAGAAGAGAGCCTCATGAACCTCCGTATTTTGTAACTTGGTTGACAAAAGATGCTTATTACAAACTTCAGACCTCGTGAAAAAAAAATTAAAGGCAAACAAAGCATAAACTCAAAGCAACAGAGCCTTATTAAAGCTTATTTTTTATTTTGAATATAGACAAAAGTTCTGTTACATCTGATGATAATTTGTTTTTAGGGGGGGTTTCTTCCTTGTTCGTTTGGGGTTTTATATATATACATATTTCTTAAGTGTTCTAAATGTAATACCCAGTGAGATATCTCATACTTCTTTGAAGAAGGAGAGACAGGCTTGGGACCTGCACAGGAAGCGACTCTCTGGAGGGGGAATAGAGAAGCAGCTTCCAGAGCCTAGGACTGAACCTGAGGTTTCTAACTCCAGGGCTGTGTACAAACGCACAACAAAAGCACCTGGGAAATAATGGACATCTGCCTGGTCTCCTGCAGCGTTCAGATCAGAGGGCCTATACTCTTGCTGGTGTGCTTTCAGAGCCACACAGCAAAAGATGTGCATGCTCTAATCCAGGAATGGTGCAGATGTCCTAGAACAAGGGTCACTTTACCTGTGAGTGAGCATCCAGAGAGATTTAATATGGTTTATATGATAAGCACTAACTGTACATCTTCCTCTGATTTGTCTCTCCTGAGCAGCAATCAAAACCTCCAAGTAATCAAAGCCTACTCTTGTTATAATCACAGCTTGCTCTAGACAAACACGTTATGCATTTATTTTCAACCAAAACAGTCAGCCCGCAGTGGTTGCACAGGCAAATGCAGTGAGGTCTTGGAATTTGGCTCTCCCATCTGAGAAGGGAGCAAGGACTGACATGTACTCCAGTAAACTTCAGTGAAGCACTGAAATGCATAATCATTTTGAACGGTATATTTTGGATCCACTCGCGGGTGGGAGAAGGCACGTTCCTTCCCATATCCAAAAACTTCAGCTCTGACGCATCCATGTTTACAGAAGCGAACCTCACAGGACACGCGGGAATATGCACCTTTTGGAGATCGGAGCTGAGCTTTCCGAGCTATAAACATTTATTTTCTTGGTAGCAGGGAGCAGAAAGCCTGTGGCAGGGCTGTTCTTTGAAGCCTGAATCCATCCACAGAGGCTGTGCTGTGTAAACTTCCCTAAACCTTTCGGAATCGGGCAGCAAAGCGGCCGCGAGTGTGTGAGAGCTGCGGGACGGGGCAGCCGCGGCAGCGCCGCTGGGAGCAGCTGGAGGGGAGCGCGTCTCCTGCTTTAGCATTTCATTTCCCTGCTTTAGCATTTCATTTCCCTGTTCATGCGCCTGGGAATGCGGCCAGGCAGAGGCTGGGCTGATGAATCCATGGGGGAAGCGCCACAGGAGGGGAACAGGGAATGCAAGGCGCGGGCCGGGCAGCAGGATGCGGTTTTACGATACTGTTTTAATGGGAATGTTCTTAGCACTGACGTAAAGCAGGGAACCGTCCGCCGCCGGGAAGCGGCTGGCCCGGCTCGGGACACACGGTGGGCGACGCTGTGGCCATGTCGCGACAGGGCTTTCTCCTGCGGGCTGGAGAGGTGCCCCCGGCTCTGCCCAGAACGGACAGGCAGGCGCTCCATGTGAGCTCCAGGGCGGTCCCGATCCACGTGTCCCTGCCGGCGGCGGCGCAGCGCCGGGACGGGCGGGCGTGAGCGCACAGCGGTGACAGGTGCCTGACGCGCCCCTGGCTCCCGCGACGCGGGCTGCGGGAGCGCAGCTGTCGGTGTTTGCACTGCCAGGCCGCCCTCACGGAGCGATCCCGGATCCGCCTCCCCCCCGGCGCTTCCCGGTCCGCGCCCGCCCTCCCGCGCGTCAAACGCCGCCCGTCACGCGGGCGTTGTAATGTACCAAAGCAGCGCGCACCGCCGCGCCCGCCCAGCCCC